>PVKM010034724.1:0-15509 GCA_004027735.1 Carollia perspicillata
AAAGGGGACCAGGGGGATGCATGTGATGTGACTGCAGATGGGCCTTATGCTCCTGTGAGCCTTGCTAAGCAGATTAAAGTTTTCCTGTACATGGGGGGCCATATAGTTTAAGAAAGAAAAAAATAGATTCTCTGATTTGAGTTTAGAAGACCTTATGCTAGTAGCAGTGATTCAAGAGCAAGCCTGGGGCAAGGGGTGAAGTCAGGTGGTAGCAGTGGGCGGGGGGAGGCTTTTCAGACTAGAATTTACCCCACTACCCTACAGCAACTACGGTGAAAGACACGTTATCTTCATCTACACCTTTCGTTGGCTCTTGTCAACCAAATGATTCATCAGGAGGCATTAATCAGTACTAACAATAGGTTACCGTTTTTTGAGCTGTTCCATATCAGGTGCTGTCCTCTACACACTACCTTCTCTGTCTTCACAACAACTGATGAGATGGGTGTAATTCCCAATCTACCAAAGAGGAAACTGAAATTTCAGAGAGGCCAGTGACTAATTCAATGCCATAGGGCCCTAAAGTGGCAGCAAAAGTGAGAGGACGGAGGCACAGGTGTGAACCACTCCACACCTGGGATCTGGGGAGGAGAAGACAAACGCCAGGCCACTTGGAGAAGAGCCAAAAGGAGAACTGGACCCACAGGTCTTTGATAGATTCAAAAGTTTAAAACATTTCAGTTTTCTTTGCTTCCTTTTTTGACCTACCTCTATTTCATTTTCATTCAAAAGACACATGCTGAAAAATTCTATACATGAGGTTCAGTATTGACAGGAGACCCTGAGAGGATAACGGCTATAGGCAAGAGGATGTGTTCTCACAGGGAGGTTACCAGGTAGGGATTGGCCACTCACAGCATGTGGACCTATAGCAGACATCAGGGGTGGTTTTATAATCAAACAGACATGGGATAGAATAGCAAGAGGAAACAACAAAATTTAATACATACATACACAGGGAATCCCCACAACATGAGAGAGTCAGAGATCCCCACATGTACTTGTAAGAGGTTCAGAGAAGGAGACAGCTGCTGCGAGAGGATGGCGAGTCTGAAACCCATGAGCATGTCTTCCAGAGGAAATGGAGACCTGTTTGTGCAGCTGGCTTAAGAACAGCTACGAATATGGGAACTTTGGGGCATGCTTTTGGCTTATAGCCTCATGGGGAGCAAGAGAAGTGCTGGGTCTCGTGGGAGAACAGGGCTCTGAGCAGAAGTGCTCTCAGTGCCACACCCCCAAGCTTGGAATCCTGTAAATAGAAACCTATTTCCCTCAACACTAACTATTGGGTCATGCATCAAGGCACCACATGGACAGGCCCTGGTTAGCTTACTTACAGTACTGAGCTCACATTCAGTACTGAGTACTGAATATATAGGGGAAAAACTGTAGAAAAGAGTGAAATGTAAGTGGAAATTTAGATCACAATGAAGGTGGCATTTTAAATCAGGAGCAAATGGCAAGATCATGCAATAAACAGTGATGAGAGAACTGGGTAGTTAGTTACGAAAAAACTGGACCTACATCTGATAACATGCACCAAAATAAATTCTGAATCAAGTATTTAAATTTAAAAAGTAGAACCAAGAAACTATAAACCTTAAAAAAATAAACTTAGCATTATATAAATGTCACAAAATCCAGATGACAAAAAGTTCAATGTATGATCAAAAGCCAACTAAATAAAAGTAAATAAAACCCTGAATGAAAAAAAACAACAACACTATATAACCAAAGTTGAAACTGAAAAAAACAACAACACTATATAACCAAAGTTGAGACTCCTTACACTATCCTCATTCTTTTGGATTCTTTTTTCTTTTTGCTGATCTGATTCTCAATTTATAATTGAGAATTATACAATTTACAATTTATATCACACACTAAAAGCTAATTTTTATATATAAATAACTCTAAAATCAATTAAAAATGATCTAACAGGAAAATGAGCAAGAGCTATAACCAGGTAATTCACATAAAACACTTAATATTAAAAAATAGTTTAATAATATACTAAAATGTTACATAAATATTTAAAACTACATATAAAATATCGGTATAAATAAGCTAGAATTATTTAACTTTTCAAAGAAAATATTTTTAAAATGCCCTTAAAACATCATGCTGTAGACTGCTGGTCAAGATGGAGGCATAGGTAGATATACTGTGCCTCCTTGAAACAGTCAAAACTTCTCCATATCTGTGATTCTGGTTATGTTCTTCTTGTTCATTTATTTTGTTTTTTAGAGTCAATTGTTGACAGATATGTATTTATTGCCATTATATTGTTCACATTTTTTATCTTCTTCTTAAAGAGGACCCTTTAATATGTCATATAATTCTGGTTTGGTGGTGATGAAGTCCTTTAGCATTTTCTTGTCTGGGAAGCTCTTTATCTACCCTTTGATTCTAAATGACAGCTTTGGTGGATAGAGAAATCTTGGTTGTTCAGTTGTTTCTTGCTTTTCATGATTTTGAATATTCTTATCAATCCCTTCTGGCCTGCAAAGTTTCTTTTGAGAAATCAACTGAAAGTCTTATGGAGATTCCTTGTAGGTAACTAACTGCTTTTCTCTTGCTGCCTTTTAAGATTCTCTCTTTGTCTTTAATCTTTGGTATTTTGATTGTGTGTCTTGGAGTGGGCCTCTTTGGGTTCTTCTTATTTGGAACTCTCTGCACTTCCTGGACTTATATGTTTTTTTACCTTCACCAAGTTAGGGAAGTTTTCTCTCATGATTTTTTCAAGTAGGTTTCCAATTTCTGGATCTGTTTTTCTTCTAGCACCCCCATGATACAAATGTTGGAACACTTGAAGTTGTCCTACAGACTCCTTACACTATCCTCATTCTTTTGGATTCTTTTTTCTTTTTGCTGATCTGATTCTCAGCTTCATCCACTCTACTGTTGATTCCCTGTAAATTATTCTTCATTTCAATTAGTGTATCCTTCATTTCTGACTGGTTCTTTTTTATGCTGTTGAGATTCTCACTAAGTTCACTGAGCATCCTCATAATCTGTGTTTCGAACTCTTAGTAGATTGCTTGTCTCCATTTTGTTTCATTCTTTTTCTGGAGTTTTGTTCTGTTCTTTCATTTGGGCCATGTTTCTTTGTCTCCTCACTTTGGTAGCCTCCCTGTGCTTGTTTCTATGTATTAGTTACAGCTGCTTTGTCTCACAGGCTTGGTAAAGAGGCCTAATATAGTAGATGCCCTGCAGGGATCAGTGGCACAGTCTTCTCTGTCACCCAAGCTGGGTACCTGAGGTACACCTCCTGTGTGGGCTGTGTACATACTCCTGCTATAGTTGAACCTTGATTTCTGTTGACACATCAATGGGAGGGATTTACCCAGGCTAATCAGCTGCAAGGACTGGCTATGATCATTGACCACTGATCTCTGACCAGTGTGGAAGATCACCTATGCTGGGTCCCACCCCAAAGAGCAAGACTTACTTTCAGCAGGCCTTGGTGCCTGGTAAGTCTGTCCTTTGAGTGTGTGACTTCTGGAGGTGGTTGGGCAGTGGTATTTGATGTGGTCTGAAGCTTCCCACTGGGTGTGCTGCCTCTGGGACACCCTGGGAGGTGCAGGCCAAGGTCAGCCCGCATCTGTGTACTGCCTGTTGTTACCCACCATGCGCTACAAAGCAATCTGAAGAAGGCTGACACTGTGTTGAGCTTAGAGGTGCCCAGGCGAGGCCAACCTGTGAAATGAAGATGGCTGCTACTAGTTCAGGCCATGGGCCACTTAGAAAGAAGTACAGGGCTTGCTGAAGCCAGATGATGCTTGTTTGAGAAAATTTAGGAAAATCTGAAGCATGAACCAAGACAGGACTTTCATATGGGAAAGTTACTAGAAATAACTTGGGTGGGACCAAAAGTTGTCTGGGGTGGGGTCTCAGGAAACCACCAGAGCAAGACAAACAGTAATAGGTTGAAGGAGTCACAGATATGGCACCCACTTGCAGGCTCTGAAGGTGAGGGCTCAGCAAAGGAACAATGACCTTCTGATAGCACTTCTGTCTAGGAGAAAGCTGCCCCCACAGCTCTCGCCTGGATGCCTGACAATTCATTTCTTCCCTGTATGTCCTTGGTCCCTTTCAAGCTGCTGCCTGTACCCCATGCTGAAGCCCAGAAGGAGTGAGTTCGAGTAAATCCATGAACGGGCCCTTTAGGAGGAACTTCCTGGGACGTTAGAAGGAAGACACTCTTATGTTTCCCTCAGCCTCAATCCCTGCTGAATTCTACAGCCAGAAGTTATGAGGACTTCTCTTCCTGGCACTGGAACCTTGGGCTGGGGTGCCTGGTGTGGGTTTGGGACTCTCGCTCCTCAGGGGTGACCTCCACAGCCAAGATACTCCTCACAATACTATTCATCACATGTGGGTGTGGAACCAGCCCATTCCATGTCTCTGCCCCTCTACCAGTCTTGGTGTGGTTTCTTCTTTAATTCCATGGTTCTGGGACTTCCATTCAGCTTGATTTTAGGTGGTTGTAAATGATGGTGTTCTGTAGTTTAGCTGTAGTTTAGATGTGGTTGTGCAAGGAGGCACGTAGCATGTTTACCTACCCTGCCATCTTGACTGGAAGCCAAGAATTTCTTGAACCCTGGGAGGATCATCAAAAATATTGCACATGGATTATCTCCTGAGCCCAGTAAGAGAGGAAAATAAAATTTTGCCTTGTCTCTTCTTTCCCCCAAACAGACCAATTTGTTACTGATCCTTTTCTCTAAGGGACAGACAGGTACTGCCAGCATGGCTTGGCTTTCTGCCTGCCTGGGACATGCGGGCTGTCCGTTCTTTCTTTTGGCTATCAGAGAGGATTCTGGAGGGTAATAACTTTTGTATCCTTTTGAGTCCATGAAATTATTTAATGCTGTCAGAGATATTTATAGTTGTCCCAGCTGAAACTTGACAACACATTTTAAAAAATATGATCACAAGTAAAGAAACAAATTAGGGAAGATGTAGTTGGGTGGGTAGGTAGATCAGCCTATGATGTCACTTAGGTTACAAACTAACTCTGGGGGGAAATTGAGAGCTACTATCCTTGTCTTACAAAACTTTGCAAAATAAGATACGCAGCTTTAGAAGCAGTGCAAAGTCCACCTATCTTTACCATCCTCAATTCCTAAGACTAAAGAGAAGGGAAAAAAAGGAAAAGAGGGTTTGTTTTGAAAGCACAAACTCCTGCTCTGACTACAAGGCTCCCCTATTAAGGACAAACACAAATCTTAATTGGCTTCCCTACAAATATTAACTCAAAAAAAGCTTCAGCCATATGAGCTGATAAACTTAGTAAGTAGTGGACTTTACAATATATTATCATACCTCTCTCATGCCAAAATTTAAAAACAAAGGCTGGAAGGTCTCTGTGTCTATCTGTACGTTCACGAGTGTTGTGTAGTATTTTTCTGTCTCTGAGGTACTACTAATTTGGAACAGAGATCTACTAATTGGATTAAATAAACAAGCTCTTATAATTAAAGTTCTCAAAAATATAGTAGGAACTAACCCAAATGCTTTTCAGGATCATGTGATCTGGGGGAAATATTTGATATTAAAGCTGGTTTGACTTTGGTTTGCTTAAATAGGCATGTAACTAGAATTATTGGCATATAATACTTTTGTTCTACTTGGCTGTTTTAGTCAAATAAGTTCATGTTATCTTTCTTGCAAAATCTGTCAGCAAGAAAAATAACTCAGTATAAGGAAATTTTCATAAGTAACCTAAACATAATTGTTAAGAACAAGTAAATTAAATAAATATAAGTAGAAAAAAGAGTTATTCTAGGTAAACTCTTTAGTAATAATTATATTTTATATGTACTTAAAAATGGTTTCCTAAATCTGTTTTTTAAGATTTTATTTATTTTTAGAGAGAGGGAAAGGAAGGGAAAAAGAGAGGGAGGGAACATCAATGTGTGGTTGCCTCTTGCATGCCCCAGTGAGGGACCTGGCCTGCAACCCAGGCATGTGCCCTGACTGGGAGTTGAATCAATGACCCCTTGGTTCAAAGGTGGGCACTCAATCCACTGAGTCACACCAGTCAGGGCAATGTCGTAAATCTTCTGATAACTTGAAACTTAGAGTCAAGCTGAGTTAAATGATGAGCCTAGTTAAATTCAGTAAATATCCAAATCATTTCCAAATACGAAAAAATAATAAAATATTAATTACTGAAAATAGATTTATCTGCCTTTGGACTGTTATTAAAGAGAAATGAAAAAATAAATTTTGATCTGTTAGTAAACATGTCTTGTGCCATACTGAAAGACTATACTCTGAATATAATCACATATTTCTAGGAATTACAAAATATATTTATATATTTAACAATCTAAGGAATCTGGTACAATTCAGAATTGCTTACTTCTTACTTATCACTAGAAATTAAGGTTTCTTTATAGTGGTTCAGAATTCCAGGATGGATGGACCTGGAGAACATTGTGCTAAGTGAAATAAGCCAGTCAGAGGAAGACAAGTACCATATGATCTCACTCATATGTGGAATCTAATAAACAAACTGAACTGACAAGCAAAACAGAGACAGGCTCACGGATGGAGAGCAGGAGGACAGGTCAGGGGAAGGAGGGCAGGGGGTGGAGGAATTGAGCAAAAAGGGGGAAAGTTCCAATATGTAATTAAAGCTACTAAAGACCAATGTGAAACGTAACTGTGTATACAAGAAAAGCAGGATACATTTTGGCTTTAAAAAAAGGCAAGAGATGTGTTTTCATTAAGGAAAATGAAAGTAACTTTATTCTGGTTGTTTCAGAATGGGTAAGAAAGTAAGAGGTGAACTAAAATGGATGCAGAAAGCTGTACAAGGTTTATGAAAAGGAAATCTTGAGAAAGGAATTTTATATATGATTGAGCTAAATAGGATTGAATAAATTCATTAAGAGTTTTAAAAATAAGCTTTTTATCAACAGTACAGTAAAACTTAATATTCTCTTACATGCTAAAAAGATAAGTTTTTTCTTGGAGTCTTGGTTTGCTCCTGAAAAGATACTGTGAAAACTTTCTGCTGAGAAAGCAAAGATTCTGTGTTTTATCGAAATAATATTGTGTTTTATGTTGTTTGAATGAGGTCTTTCATTACTTAAGAAAACTCAATCTACTCAATGGTACGAACTGCCCTTCTGTATGTGAAAAGCCTTAGCCGACCTTCCTGCAATGGCCACAGCAAATCTATAAAGACTGGGGCACATGTAGATGAAGTCTATTCTGCTCCTGCAAAAGTGGCTCGCCATTGCCAGACTTCTGCCATCTTGATAGCCTTGCAACATGGCAGAGGCTCTCCTGAATCAGAGAAAAAACCTCGATAAAAGCTTGTTTAGATCGAAGCATAGGGTGGTCTCTCCTAGAGAAAGTGGCCTGCCCCTTTTCCTGTGCAGGACTCAGTGGTCCCTGTGAATGTGTCTTGGATCTCATCCATAACACTGCGGGCACTGTGGGCCAGTGCATGCATCACTTACCTTAGCATAACAGGGGCTATATATGACAAATCCATAGCTAACATCATATTTAATGGTGAAAAGCTGAAAGCCTTTCCTCTAAAATCTGGAACAAGACAAGAATGCCACTCTCATCACTAATATTCAATGTAGTATTAAAAGTTCTAGCCACAGTGCTAACTGGTATAACTTGGTTGGGCATTGTGCTATAGAGAAATTAAGATGGGTAAACCATGGCTATGAATTCAATAAATATCGGGGTATGGGAAATCCCAGACTGCCCCTTGATGCTTCTTGCTCCTTGGCAAACCCTTTTTTGTTTTTTGCATTCCTTCCTCCACCACAGTACATTCATTCAACCGCCATTTAGTTTTGCTTATCAGTATGCTCTTGTTGTTGTAGGTATGTTTCCCGTATCAATTGAAGCCTTCCCCTGCTGCAGGGCTGAGGCCCTCACAGTGGCACAGAAGCTGTTCATTTGTGTTTCCTATGTGGTACAGTTTCCATAGTCTCCAGTGATCGAGGCACCCACCTCACCGAGCAAGTCATATGAGCCTCGATAGAAATCCTCGCAAATTCTTGGAATTATCACTGATTCGATCACCGTCAATCATCAGGCAAGGTGGGGAGAATGAATGGAAAACAGAATTCAAGCAGAATAAGTCTTAATTACAAAGGGACTAGTGAGGATGATTATAACTTTTATGACATTTTGTTTGAAATACTGCTGGTCCTTTAATATTTTTAATGGATTTAACACAATAATTTTTCTCTTAAGTTACCTGTGACTTAGAACAATGTGTTAACAACTTGGTAAGCAGAATTGAAACATTTATCTTTTTCTCATTACTTGAATCCTCCAGAATTCAGAAAGTCTAGTGAGAATTCTTATTCTCAAGGCAATATTGTCATTTGGACAAGTTCAATAAGAATCTTTCCTTGTAATAATATGCAACTGGAAACTGGTCATATTACCAAGGCTTTGACTGGAATGTCTTATATGAGAAGACATGCACAGACTCAGACACGACCAGAGCTTTAAGGAATTAAGACTGACTGACAGAAGACAATACGATCCTCAGAAATACTGGCCTGGCGCCTTGTTTACAGGTTCCCTGGAAACCTTTCCAGATGAGTAAGGAAGGTCACTTCCTGGCAGGTGCAGGAACCCCACTATATTTTGGGGACCTCAAGAAGAGAAGAACTCACCCAAACATAGAGGTATTGCTGGCAAAGTATGATGGCAAGTCCTTACCTTTGCTTCCCTAGCTTCGAGACGCCTTCAAAAGTTCAATCTGAAGATTCCTCATGAAAAATTCCAGCAAAACATATTTAAAAGAGCTTTATATGGTTAATTACATCGATGTTGCACCTATGTAAATAACAGGTCACATGTGTTGAAACTAGACCTATTTTGCAAACAAATTAGTCTTAATTTTACTATTTTGGGTAAAAATGGCAGTGACTTTAGAAAAAAATTATGCTTTAGTAACACACCTTTGAGGATGTTAGAGTTCAGTGTTATTCATTGTCTTTTGTGGTTTTGTTTCTACTCATCAACTACTGAATCCAGAAGTCTTTTTGCTTCCTTGAATATCTGGATATAACTCTCCATACTAATGATTTGATTTCTCTCCCATCCTTTCACTTAGAATCACTGAGGACTAAATCTGCCCTCTTCATAAAGCCAAGCAAGGTGAAAATGGGACAACTTGACACAAACTTCAGAGAAATTACCACAACGGCTCATATGTGGACAATCTTTGTGCCTGTTGCAGAGAGATCACCAGAGATATTCAAACTGAAAATCAGGAGACTCTGACAGACTGTCATTGCCTGACTTCACTCCACCTGAAGATGCTTTGAACCAGGCACCTAGGGATTTTCTCAACTGACTGCCTTGGGAACTTGGAAACTGGGATTGCAGTCGGCTCCAAACACTGACCATTGTTTTTCCTTTGTTTCTATAGAGATGCCTCCTAACAAATTCCTGATTGCTGAGACCATAGGCCTAACTTGGGGAACCACCTGCATCACTGACGCCTGAAATCAGACAAAACTGTTTCAATACACTAAACTTTTCTCAAGACTGAGACTGGTTTAATTGGATCTGGAACAATCTATCAACCCAACTTCTGACATGTGAAACTCCTCAGGAAGTTTCAAAGGCAAGATTGAAGAGGTTCAGAACAGGCCTCTGGAAGACATGGGCCACTGGCATGTGAATTATTTTGAGCTGAAGGCAGCTTAGACTCTGCTGGCTCACAAGAAACTTTTCCTCTTCTGTAAAGACTTTGAATTAGAGACCTTGCCAATAATAAATGTTATTGGCCAAAATAACTTCTTATGATCTACCTATACAGTAGGGTTAACTTCCAATTACTGAACATCTGCTCTTTTTGTCTTCCTCTCAATGACCTTCCTCCCCTGTGAAGCTCCAGGCACTTTACCTCATCCTTAGCTCAGAATGTTATATGTACCTCATTTTCCCTTTCTGTCTCTGAACCTCTCATGTATGTGGGCTCTCTGACTCTCTCATGTACATGGGGTTCCAATATGTATATGATTAAATTTGGTCATTTTCTCTTTTTAAAAAATGCACTGCTATTTAGGGGGTGGGGATTAGAAAGTGGGAGGAACAGAGATTTGTTGTTCCACTAATTTATGCCCTCATTGGTTGCTTCTTGTATGTGTCCTGACTGGGGATCAAACCCACAACCTTGGTGTATCAGGATGATGCTCTATCCAACTGAGCTTGCCAGTCAGGGCTGGTGATTTTCTCTTATTGATGTGTCTTATGTCTGTTCAGTTTTTAGACCAGCCAGAAGAACCTAGAAGAACAGAGGAAAATTTCTTCCTCCCTCACAATAGTAAAGCTCACTTATAGTGAGAAAAATGGCAATTAGAACTATACCAGAAGACCATTTCTTTACTTGTAAGATTGGCAATTATTGAAAATTGGTCATATTGTTGGTGGTGACAGTGAGTAAATGAGCAGTTGCAAACATTGCTGGTAGGAGTACAAACTGGTACAATATTTATGGAAAGCGATTTGATATTACCTGTGAAAATTAAAAATGCACATTCCCTTGTGCCAGCCATTTCACTCGAGATATACTAGCACATGCAGGAAAACACATACAGACATGATTCCTCAGTGCAGCACTGTCTATAAGAGAAGAAGATGACAGACAATCTCAAGTGCCCTTTAGTAGGGACTGCTTAACACAGGCCCTGAAGTAGGAGCTTGCTTCCTCATATAAGGGAATAGTTCGCACCAGTAAAGGAAAAAGCAATGTGCAAAACATTATAATATACTACCATCATTTTTAAAGTGTAGAGAAAATGGAGAATATGCCCGTAATTGCTTTATACGACACAGACTCTGTCTGAAAGGATATAGAGAAAATGACTAACACATTACCTCAAAGGTAGCGAAATGAGTGTCCAAGGGACAGGAAACCAACGTGCACCGTGGAATTCTTGGCTTAAGGATTGTACATTATGTGCAATAATTACTGTTTTCTTTTCAAGATGTATTTTAATTAAGAAAATAGAAAGTCCCTTGACTAGTGTGGCTCAGTGGATTGAGCTCTGGCCTGCAAACCACAGGGTTGCCAGTCCGATTCCCAGCCTAGGGCACATGCTTGGGTTCTGGGCCAGGTCCCCCCCAGTGGGAGGTGTGCAAGAGGCAAGACGCATTGATGTTTCCCTCTCTTTCTCTTTCCCTTCCCCTCTCTAATATAAATAAATGTAGTCTTTAAAAAAATAGAAAACAAGAAAAGAAATAATCTGACTTAAAATGGACAGAGGACTTGAATAGACTTTTTTACAAAGAAGACATACAAATAACCAGTTGAGGGCCATGAAAAGGCCCTCCACTTCACTAGCTATTAGGGAAATGCAAATCAAAACCACAATGTGATATTACTTAACACCTGTTAGAATGGCTACTATAAAAAAGACAAGAAATAACAAGCGTTGGTGAGGTTGTGGAGAAGAGGGAACCCTAGTGCACTGTTGGTGGGAATGCAGACTGGTGCAGCTGCTATGGAAAATAGTACGTAGGTTCCTCATAAAATTAAAGCTAAAACTACCTATGTCCTAGATATTTCACTTCTGGGTATTTATATGAAGAAAACGAAAATACTAATTACAAAAAAATATAGGCATTCCCATATTAACTACAGCATTATTTATGATAGCATGGCATGAATAAAGAAAATGTGGTATATATACAATGAAATACTGTTATTCAGCCACAAAAAAAAGAATAAAAAAACCTTGCCATTTGCAACAACATGAATGGACCTAGAGGGTATTATGCTAAGTGAAATAAGTCAGACTAAAAAGGATAAATATTGTATCATCTCACTTATTCATGGAACTTAAAAAACAAACAAACAAAAGAACAAACAAATCCCCCAAACCAAACAAAAGTAACTGAATTCATGGGTATAGAGAACAGATTGGAGGTTGGCTGAGGCAGGGGTTGGGGAGCAGGCAATACAAGTGTCAGGGTCCAAAGGCACAAATTTCCAGTTATAAAATGATTGAGCCATAAAAATGTTATACGCAGCATGATGACTACAGTAAAGAAGCCTGTATTGCATATTTGAAAGTAGCTAGGAGGGTGAATCTTAAAAGTTCTCATCATGAGGGAGAACAAATTTATAACTGTGAGATGGTGAGTGTTAACTGGACTTACTGTGGTCTTCATTTTGCTACACACACACACACACACACATACACACACATATACACATACACACACACACACACTGAATCATTACACTATAAACCAGAAACTAATGTTATATCAGTTATACCTCCATATAAAATGTACACACACAAAGAAGGAAGGTTTAAAAAGCACAGAGCGTGTGACCCGTGACTTACCAGTGATGTCTTCCCTTGTGGCTCTCGGCTCAAAGTTCATGGCATAGAGGTCGGAAACGGTGACAGTGCAGCCCTGCTTGTGCAGTTCGTCCACGGCCACGTTCTTCAAGGATCCATTGAAAGACCTGGGTTCTTGGTGCGCATAGACGATGAGCACTTTTTTACCTAAATCCAGAGAAGAAATCATTCCTCTTAAAGAGCCATTCCTCTTTGTCAAAATTTAATAAGGACTAAGACAAAAATGAAATATGTAGGAGTATTACAGCAACTGAAGCTCAGAAATACCAACCTTTTCAGTGAGTTTTTAATCCAGTCATATCATAGCTCATTATTACTTGAGTTTACTGATATACAGATATACAATGGGTCAAAGTATGATTCCTCAAAAATCATACAACGAAGTTCTTTAAAAGCCCAATCAATCTATTTTAGTTTTCCTTGATCAGAAGTTAGAGCCCTATTCCTGAACATCAAAATAAAGAAGTACTGTAACTAATCTTTTGTGCTAACCCTACGTTGGCAGGCACCAGCTACTGACACAGTTCTTTCTGCTTCCCTTCCTTCAGCCCCATCGAAATTCCACACTTAAATGAGGTATCAAAGTTGGGCTCCTAGGACTGCTACAGGGAAGGCAGGCCCATGAGGGACCCTGCTTTTGGTGGTATAATGACAAGAAGTCTAAAAAGAGTCAGGTCTTACAGGTCCCGATATGTCATTACTACCAAAGGCTTCTGAAGTAGTATTTCCCTTGTTCGCATGAGATTATGTGCTGATTTTTGGGGGGAGAGGAAGCTCTGGTGACTTGCTTACATTTTCCCAGGTGATGGCTAAGGCCCAAATGTTTAACCTTTTGATTTAAAATTTTCAGTTTAGGTCCTTAAGGAGAAAACACAAAGGTTAGTCTAAAGAAAACAATTTCGGGGCAGTCAGCTGAGTATAAAGGTTGAATTCCATGAGTTAGATTAATGATTAATATTTTTTATTTTAACTTCTCATACTCATTTTTAAATGAATGGACTCAGCTTGGGGGCTTAGTAGGAAGATGGAGACAATGCAATATCTCTATCCTTAATTCTCAATTAGAGGCAGTGTTGCCTCCCAGGAGATATTCCACAATATCTGGAGATACTTTCAGTTTTCACAACTCAGGGTGGGGGGAGCTACTGGCATCTGGTAGATAGAGCCTCACAGATGCTGCTAAACATCCGGCAATGCATGAAGCAAAGGCTTATCTGGCCCAAAATGTCATTGGTGCTGAGGTGGAAAAATCCTAATGTATAATATCACATTCAGAGTAGATTTTTATCTTCTGAAATGAAAGGATTTTCGTGTTATATTGTTGAGAGAAAAAAAGATGTCGCAGAATGGGGTGTTTGTCATGAGCAGGGACACAGTTCAGATGGGGAGTCATACTGAATTTCTAACCATGGTTACTCCTAGGCCTCACTCGCTCAACTATTTATTGAGCATCTACTATTCCCAGGGATCACTCCAGAGACTGGACAACATGGCCCTTACTTTTGAGGAACTTGTATCTTGGTAAGATTTAAATAGACAATAAAACAAGTAAGAAAATACAAAATAAGGTAATTCAAGGTAGCGATCCACATTATAAACAAGTTTTACACACTTCCGTGCCGTTTGGATTTTTAAAACAACACATACAATTTTTAATTAAAATTTTAATTTAAAAAGGTTTAATTCCCCCATAGCTAATAGTCACCTGCCATATTCTAGGATGATGATTTTTTTTTTCTCTGACAGGTCAAAAGGAAGGTTTGCTATTAATCCTGGGCACAGAATGATTCGGTGTAGCAGGCCCCAGGCTTTCAGATGTGGTTGTTCTCCTCAGTGACCTCTCAACAATCTAGAAGAGAAAAGCAAACACTTGAGCGAGGTGGGGAGACAAGCTGGTGAGGCTGATGTACTGCTTCTAAGCCTCACCATCACTCTGTGGAGGACATGCAAACATATTAGGAAAAAGGATTTCCAAGAGAGGCAAGAAACCGCCCTTTCTGCCTCCACCACCACCATGGTTCCTGTGAAAAAGCTTGTGGCAAAGGGGGGCAAAATAAGAAGGCAGTTCTGAAGTTCACCCGTGACTGCACCCACACAGGAGAAAGTAGAGCCACGGATGCTGCCGATCTTGAAGAGTTTCTTCAGAGAGAATCAAAGTGATTGGTAAAGATGGAATCTTGGGGGAGGGGTATAACCATTGAAAAAAGAAAGAGCAAGATCACTGTAACCTCTGAGGTGCCTTCTCCCGAAATGTATTTGCAATTACTCACCAAAAAAATATTTGAAGAATAATCTCTACGACTGGTTGCATGCAGTTGCTACTAGCAAAGAGAGTCACAAGTTGTGTTACTTCCACATGAACCAGGATGAAGAGGAGGAAGATGAAGATGAAAACTCAGTTATCTGGCACATTTTCTATGAGTTCTTGAATAAAACTTGGGAATCAAAAATAAAAGAGGGAAGGAACTCTGGAGATTCGGGCCTCAAAGGACAGGTCATACAGGATGCCAAAACCAGTTCTTTTTTTTTTGAGAGGACTCAGAACCTTCTGTGAAGGCAGCCACAGAGGAAAGGTCCTGGGAAACGAAACATCTGTTAGGAAGCAGCATCGTGCCTCCCTGTCCTTCCTCCCTCTCCCAAATTTTCCTTCTACATAATCGATGTAGCTGAATAAAGGGCAGGGGTATTGGTAAGGAATTTGATAGCTACCATGACTACCATGCTCTACAAATTACAAGAATGTCTGAGAAGAGCATGCCACTGAGTACACATGCATGGTGGCTGGCACATCATAAGGCTCTGAAAAACATGTCAGCTCTCCCTTGACTGCCTCACAGACATGAGGGAGGCCTGAATCTTCACTAACGGGCTCCATCCTGGGGAAGACGGGGCTCTCCAACACAGCTGCCTCCTCGGCCAGAAAACAACCAGCTCAGAGCCTGTGACTCAAGGCCAGTGTGGAGATGCTGCCTGAATGATGGTTTCATCGTGAGTGCATCTTTACAGGATAACAACGATGACGACAAAACAGAGACAGGAATCGGGCTTATCCATCGCCACACTGGAATCTGGAGCAGAGCCTGAGTCACCACCTCCCAGGGTGCTGGATACTGGCCAGGAGATAAGAAGCTAGGA
>PVKM010034725.1:0-15463 GCA_004027735.1 Carollia perspicillata
AAGACAATTATTATAATATTTAGACAACCTCCTTTAACCTTGACCGCCATCACAAATTTTATCATGATGTCTTACATAACATTTAAAAGAAATAACCTTAGTTGGAAGCCATATTATCTGCCGTATGCTGCAAGGTGGGATGGTGTTGGCATAACACGGTGCTCCTGTCACTGGTTCATTATGGAACTAAAGCTTCGACTGACTGAGATGGAACAGACTATTCAGAGACGCTATTAATTTGGTCAGAGTTTTTAAAAGTTACATCAGATTTTAAAGGAACAAAAGACAGCCCCTATTTATCATGATCAGATTTGCTAAATTTACTTATTATTATTATTAATAATATCCTCTCTTTGTAAAGAAGTCATCAGGTATGTAGGTTTATGTGCTCTCTACCCTTACACAGGGTTGCAGTTAAACAGTCTCTCCTCTTTGGTGTCCCCATGGGAACAGGCTCATCACTGCCCCCATTCTCCTTCTTCCTGCCGCTGCTGCTGCAGGTAATTCCACGGCTGACTCTCTGCACTGCCCTCTCCACCCGTTCCAGTCATTGCCTTGTATGCCCGATCCCGTGTTAGATGGATGCATATATTTATAACTAGATGATTTTATATGTAAATCTGTGAAGCACTTTGCATCTTACCTGTCACTTTAATCATCATGCTTTGGTTTTTAGAAGAAATTTAATGAAAACATATGACTCTATGGGACAGCCTCTCTATTCTTCCCTCTGTCTAAAGGTGATGTAAATTATTTGAAAAAAAAATCAAATGGAAAGAATGTCTGTTAATGTGAAAAAAAATCAGCAACCAACCATGTTACTAAGGAGCATGACTCAAGTCACATTTATGACTCACAGTTTTTTCCATTTTTCCATCCAAAGAAAGATCTGATTCACAATTTAACTGTAGCCATATTTTTCTCAGAATGCCAACTATTTCTATTTATGTCTTTCTTTTTGCTTTTTATTCAAGTGAATGAAAAAAGCAGGTCATATAATAATTGGAAATCTATAGGAATGCATTATATGTATGTTTGTGTAAATATATATACATTTATATTTTCTAAAGTATTGAAAGTGGATACATACTTAAGCATTTTGATGCAATTTTTGCATCTTTGCCTACAACTGAGCCCAGCTGTGGCTGTGCCAGTTAACTTGGATGAACAAGTCAAATGTACGGTTTCTTTCTGAACACGGTTTACAGTTTTTTCTTTTTAGATGCTTTTCTCTCCTAATCCTATTTTATTCTACTCATTAATTCTGATTGCATTAATTCAGAATTCCTTTAACATAGTTGTAATTATTTTACACTGGTTTTATTCTATTTGTGAGTCTTATGAAATGTATTACTTTGGTGCCCTATGTTCCTTTAATTAGAGTGTGAGTTGTGTCAGAAAAAGAACTTTATTACAAGGGATTACTTTTTTTTCTGACCATCCCACATTATACTATTGCACATAGTGGGTACAAAGTAACTACTGTTGAGAGCATTACATCACACAGTCTCATCTTCATGAAACTACGTGACGTACATCTGAAGCAATGGTGGTTCTCTAGTGTAAACTAGAGAAACATACATTTTCCAAATAAAGTGGCTCTGCTTGTAGTAAAGTAAATATTCGAGCTTTAATTACATAGATACATTTATGTGTTAGAGTTTATATTTCCTCTAAAGAAGAAAAGTATTTTAATAAATTCCTATTGCATTTATCAGTGCCTGTCATTTTCCCTTTGAATAAACATTGAGATAAGAGTAATTCCTTAATATTTTTATCTGAGTTTATTAAAGTAAATTATATTTACTAAAGAAAATAATTACAGTTTAAAAACAATCTATATATCATGCTTCTTCTGTCTCTGTTCTTGGTATTTTCTCTTGACTTTCATTTAGCAAGAGGAAGCTCAGTTTCTTAACAGCTGGTTTCTTACTGTTTTCCATCTATATATACCATATGTAATAAGTTAGAAAATAAGAATGAATATAACTGCTTATTGGTAACATTAAAAAATAAACTTAGTGTAAATTAGTTATGTTCAGAGATTAATCTAAAAACAAAACCACAATACACTATCACTAGCAGTGTCTTATGGGTCAAAATAAAGTCCTCTTAATTTTTTTCTTGCCCTCTTTAATTAATATGTATTTATAAATAAAGGTGAAACAAATTGTACATATATGAAAGTAGTTTGGTTCTTAGTTTTAAAGACTATCTCTGTGGCTGGTTTATGAGGAACTAGTATAACAATATTTGAACAAGATACATGTAATTTCATTATGGGAGATTAAAGATGCTGAAAGGAAAAATAATTAAGAAAAGGATATTGGAAAGTTGGTTGGGGGTAAGTTCAGACATTTAAGGGGACTCTTCAATCCAGCAATTCCTTGTAAAAACATTCTGTAGGAAATGTGGAATCTAATTTGCAATTTATGTCACACCTTGACCTGCCTTCTTGTTGATGACCAGCACCTTTCAGCTAGTGGAGGCCGGAGCCCCTGTAACGGGCCCTCGTGGCCGCAGATGCACTCTGCTGTAGCTACTCTCTCTGCCTTTGCCTCTGTGGCTGTTGAATCTCAAAGCAGGTTTCCAACGCGGAATACCCTCTGGCTGAAGTGTTCTTCCCCAAGAAATCTGCCTGGTTAGCAACCCAATCATTCTCAGTGTCGAGATCTTAACTTTTTCTTGAGGCTTATCCTAATTACCCCATATAATACTGAAGTCTGCCGCATCTTCTCCCTACCCTGGCTCTCCCGATAGTCTTGCTTTGCTGTACTTTTTCTTATTTTATAACTTATATAATTTATGCGTTTATTACCTTTTTTTACTTATTGTGTATCTCAGCTACTAAGATATGTATTCCCTCAAGAATAGGGATCTCATTTGTTCATTTTATGAACAAATTTCTATGTCAATTCCTGGCACAACATAGATACACAATAAATATTTGTTAAACTGGATTGAGCTACGCAACTGGAGATCACACAAGAGAATGCGACTGGACTGGCCAGAATCTTTCACCATACTAGAAAATTAAAGTTCAGACAGGCCCTGCTTTTGGTGAGTTACTACCATGCTTTTCATGTTGAAAGAAGAGCTGTAAGGATGTGGTGAGTGATGAATACCTGATCTTCTCAAATCTGACAGACTGCCCCTTGAGGGGCTAGACATAGTAAAGTCATAATGTTACATAGAGTAAACTAATTACATTTAATTTAAGTTGGTAGTAAATATTTTCTGAGCTGGCAAATGTCAAAGTCTCATTACTGAAAGCTCTTACAAAATTTGTGTAAAATTCACCACAATCAAGACATAAGAATAAAATAATCGTATTGCCAAGATGATCACATTCTGGCTAACTTACTAGCTTTGCATCATTGACTGTTATTTTTATTTCACAAATTGTAAAGCCAGCCAGAATTAACACAGCATGCAATGATTTAACCATCATGTAGTGATTAATTCTTAAGACTTTATCTGTGGCATCCACAGATGATGACCCATTTTCTTTACATCTTTAGTCAAAATAAAACCATATCCTACAATATAGATGTTACAGACTGCCACATTTGTGAATAGAAACAAAATAAGCAACAGTTAAATTTATTGTTAACCAGATACATCCATGCTGTCTTGAAGGGTAGGAGCTCCTTCTTTCTGCTGCATAGAATTCCATTGTGTAAATGTACCATAGTTTTTTGATCCATTCATTTACTGATGGGCATCTAGGTTGCTTCCAACACTTGGCTATTGTAAATTGTGCTGCTATGAACATTGGGGTGCATAGGTTCTTTTGAATTGGTGTTTCAGGATTCTTAGGGTATAGTGAGACAGTGAAATTAAGAACAAACTGACAGTAACCAGAGGGGAGGTGGGAGGGGATAATGGGGGGAAAAGGGGGAAGGGTTGTCAGGAACATGTATAAAGGACACATAGACAAAACCAAAAGGGGGTAGGATCGAGGGTGGGACATGGGGATGGCTGAGGTGTGGGGGATAAATGCAGACAACTGTACTTGAACAACAATGAAAAAAATTATTGTTAACCAATATGGTTAGATTGAGATGTGCAGAAATTTGAATAGAAAAAAGGCTGCCTTGCTGAGTGACATGGTGGAGTGGTGTTGCCTGGGGTAGGTCTGTAATCCCTGTCTTCCGAGGCCTCATAGCATGACTTTTCTAACTTTAGGGAGTTCACCATGGTTTGGGATCCGACTCTCAGTTCAGGAAGTGCAGAAACTTGGTTTTGTTTGTGTGTAAAGCCCATGTCTCATAGACATGAGGTAAGCAAATCCTGGGCTTTGAAGTCAGTTTTTGGTTCCATCAAACTACATTTGCAACCTTGGGAAGCTTACTTAGCTTCCCTAAGACTTAGTTTCTCTCCTGAAAAAAAATGTGAAAAATAATAACAGTACCTACGTCATAGGGTTGTTATGATGACTAAGATTAAAAATTAAAAGTCAGTGCTATAAATAGTAACTATAATTTCCCCCAGGAAGGATGATGGGGACCAATAATTTAATTAAAAATTACATGCTGGAAAATTTGGTTTAATATTAGAGAGAACATTTAATAGTTGGAATTGTCCAGAAATAAAATAATGTATATACAAGTACTTACAACAATGCTTTCACATAAAATCACTCAGTAGTTATTATTCCTGGTTGTTTTTGTTGTTAATATTATTTGTGACCTCTCTGGCACTCCAAGCGAATGGGCAGGTGTGCTTAAATATAAAGATTTCTGCCTCAAGTGGGAGGATGGATTAGAATTAAGCATTCTCTGAAGTGTTCTAACTTCAGGATTCTATTCAAGTACTGAAGAAGCTGTATTCTGTTTAAACACTTAGGGCTGATGTGTATCATAAAATTCAGTGATTCATTGATAATTGTGGTCATTATGAGTTAGTTGAAAATGTTTGATCATCACATCATTTAATTAATTATACTTGACCCAGAAGAATCAATTTCTCATTCAACATTTTAAACTATTTTGTTTTGCAATAACTTTAGCTTTTTCTTGTTTAGCCTAAAGTTTATTTCATCAGGAGCTCAAGAGACAAGGTGATTAATTCAAGAGGAAAAAATACCATGAAAGTTTTTATTTGCCTTGTATTATATTCCCTATGCTGCATATTCATTGTATAGTCACCTCCAAAACAAGTTCATGATACTAATTACTTCCTCAATAAAGGATGGTACAAAGAGTCTAAGGACTATTGGATTAACTTGCAGAGATTAAATGAGACTTGGGTTTAGATAAGACATTTACATCAATCAACTGGTCCAGTTCTTCACTATTTCTCTTTTTCCTTTTAAAAGGTCTGTATCAGTACTAGCTGATTATATCCCAACACAGAAATGGAAATATTTTTTTCTTCTTGAGTATCTTCTATGGTCCCCCATGTTTTCCTGTGCACTTATCTTAAGAACAGATCCATTACTAAATCTGTGCAGATGGCTCGTTTGTTGTGTCCCTGGTCTACATGCTGAGTCCAATTCCACAACCATAACCCAGCTTCCCTAGACCTTGACCACTTTGTATATTTATCACCATACAGAACCCTTCAGTAACGTCTAGTTTCTTTTGTATCATAGTAATAAGTCTTCAAGATCTTATCTCTACCCCTTTATTAACTGTTTTCACCTTCCACATATAAATCCCTTTCTGATTTGGCCCATGCACTTTGCCTTTCTCTTGCCACCCTCCACCCCTCCAGGTATCCTCTGTATACCAGTCCCTCCTTATCTGCAGTTTGTTACCTGCAGTTAATTGCAGTCCAAAAATATTAAATGGAAATTTTTGGAAATAAACAACTCCTAGAGTTTTAAATTTCGCAGTGCTCTGAGTAGTGTGATGAAATCTCACGCCATCCTTCCCCATCCTGCCTGGGACGTGAATCCTCCCTTCGTCCAGTGTCTCCACACTGTACCTGCTCCCTGCTCCTTGACTCTCTGTGCTGCCAGTCATATGAAAGTATAGCGCACGCAATGAAGTACAGCACATAATGCTTGGTGATAAAAGACCGTCACTGGTTTATGTCTTTACTATACTTTTAATTGTTATTCGAGAGTGTACCTTTCTACTCGTTAAAAAAAAGTTTCCTGTAAAACACTATGCTATTATGTTGGCAGTAGCCTCATGCAACCCATGCTTCCCGAGTCTCTAGATTGCATCCTTTTTTTGTTGTTCTTGATTAATCTCCTGTTGTTTTGTACAGTAGCATGTTGTACAGGCTTGTCACCTAAGAGAAATGTCTATTCAAATACTAGAATGAATACTTGATATGCATTCAAATCTTATCATAAATTTGAGTCTTCAGATATCAAAGAATGCGTTTTACTCTTGCCATCAAGAGGAAACATGTTAAAAACTAAGAATCATAATTGCTTTTATTGTGGTTATGATACATCAAAAAACGCACAAGATGTGTTCTATTAATATTAATATCAATAACAACTCTCACGACAGCTAATATATATTTTCTTTTTAATATTTTTTAAAATTACAGTTTACATTTGGTATTATTTTGTATTAGTGTAGGGCGCCCAGAGTAGTGGTTAGACATCATGTACTTTGCAGAGTTCCCCTTGATGTTTAGACGTTTCTAGCACTCACCGGGCACCACACACTTGTTACAACACTATTGGCCATATTCCCCGTGCTGTACTTTATTTCCCCGTGACTTGTAACTGTCCATCTATACTTTTCGATCCCTCCGCCGTTTTCATCCAGGCCCACAGCTAATACATTTTTAAGGTATATAACAGGCTCTGTTCGAAGTGCTTTTACATACTTTTAATGCTCAAAGCAGTTCTATGACATCCTTACAATTATGTATCCCCATCTTTCAGATATGAAACAGGGGTACAGAGAGATTAAGTAAATTTCTGTAACTCCCTAACCAGCAAGTGGCAGGGCAGAGAGTCACATTCAGACAGCCTGTCTCCGGAGCCCGTGCTCTTAATCACTACAACGCATTCCTCTCTGATCTGAAGGAATGCTGTCCAAGTATGTCAGTCAGTAACAGGGCCTGTGTAGCACATTCTGTGTGCAGACATCTTACTGATGCAGCTTTTGGTATCATGATGAAAACAGAAATAACACTAATTGTAAGCTTTGGCCTGATATTAAACATGTAGCCATGAAGATAGAAAGTACTCTACGTGTGAAAAGGCAGTTATGGAAAATTAGGTCATTTGTTTGAAAACTATGCATTTTCCTCTTTTCCAAAACATTGTAACTTTTCTAAACAAAGAAAACAGTTTGATGATATTTTCTGGTACTTGAGTTATAAACAAATAGGAAATGTAGGTGAATTCAATGAAAATTTTATTCAATGGGCATTCCAAATCTTGCTATACTTGTTCACTTCAAATACATTCTCACCTCAGGTTCTTTGCCCTTGCCCTTGTCTTGAACATGCAGGCCTTTCTCTTTCCCTTTCCCCTCCTCCAAGGCTTCACTCACTTGCCATGATCTCCGTGAAGGGCATCATTCTATTTCAAATTGCACTCTCGCCGCTGGCTGGCTTTCTCTACACTACCTATCACCTTATAACGTGTTGTATAATTTACTTGTTCTTATTTATTATCTGTCTCAAATACATACAATATAGATTCTATAAGGGAAAGGAGTTTTGTCTATTTGATTCATTTCTATATCCCCAAAGCCTGACTCCTAGGAAACACTCAGTAGTAAGTAGTTGTTGAATGTATTCAATTTATCTTCTGGTTTCAAAGTAGTTTACATTAAGATACTCAGCCTTTTAAATTTAAAGTTGATCGTTAACTAGAATTAAAGTTTGTGCCTTTTACTTTAGGTAAAAGGACAAAACAGAAAAAAAAATATAATCAACTAATATGATATAAACCAAATATAATCAACTAATGCCCAATACTTGTGTTCATAGTGAGACCAGGATTATAGAAATTTTGTCACATTTCTACATGTTTAGACAATGGGTTGTTGGATCAATTATTTCATCATTACTGGCAGCATTTTTTGTTTAACTTATTCACCATCTTGCCAAAACATGAGCAGCAAAATGTAGAGCAATTAGAGGGGCCTAAACTGGAAATACATAGTTCTAAAAGACACAGTGTCTAACAGATACTGTAAGTATGGGAAAACTGAGGAGTTAACTAGCACTATCAAAGAAAGGGGGGTGGGGAGGTGGTAAAGGGTAACAGAGGTCAAATATCTGGGGATGGGAGGAGAGTTGACTTTGGGTGGTGAACACACAATGCAATATACAGATGATATATTATAGAATTATACACTCGAAACATATAATCTTATTAACCAATGTCACCCCAATGTATTTAAATAAGTAAGTAAATGAATAAATAAATGTTATATCAAAGTTGTCCATAAAAGAAGAAACAAGTAGTAACTTTAGATTTATTTTCTCTGTTGTATTAACCCCCAATCTTTTTTAATTTTTATTTTTAAAATCATTTTTCATTGTTATTCTGTTACATATGTCCCAATTTTTCCACTTTTCCCCCCTCCACCTAGCCCACCCCCCCTCCCATAGTCAGTTCCCACACTTTTGTCCATGTCTGTGGGTCATCAAATTTTTCATATGCATTTACCACTAATACAAGTCCACTTTAAAATAACACTACATAGCTCAATGGGTAATGTAGATATAACAGAATATTCCCCATTCCTCCCTGCCATCCCCTTACCATATTGCTGTCATTTATTTCACTTATCTATAAGCTATAATCACCAAATATATTGTTACCATTATTATATGAGAAACTTATCTATTAGATCTATTAAAGTACAAAGTACAGATTTTATTTGACCTATATTTCTTTCTTTCTGGCCTGCATCATTTTCCTTCTCTCTGAAGAACTTCTTTTAACATTCCTTGCAAGGCAAGTCTACTGGTGACAAATTCCTTCAATTTGTATTTGAGAAAATGTCTCTCCTTCACTTTTGAAGGGTAATTTCACTGGATACAGAATTCTAGGTTGTTTGTTTTTTTCTTTGAATGCTTTAAATGCTTTACTCCACTTTTTTCTTGCTGTCTGGTTTCTGAACAGAAATCTGATGTAATCTTTAATCTTTTCCCTCTCTGGACACCATGTTCTTTTTTCCTCTGGCTTCTTTCAGAGTTTTCTTGTTGTCTTTGATTTTCTATATTTTGATTGTGATGTGCTTAATTATAGATTTTTGGGGGATATTTATCCAGCTTGGTGTTTTTGAGTTACCTGGATATGTGTTTTGGTGTCCGTCATTAATTTTGTAAAAATTCTTATGTATTATTACCTCAAATATTTCCTCTCCTGTTATAGCCATAAAATGGCATATTATACCTTTTATAATTGTTCCATGGTTCTTGACTATTCTGTTTTTTTTCTTTGTTTTTCAGTTTTGGAAGTTCCTACTGACATTTCTTCAAGCTCACTATTTTTCCTTCTCCATGTCTAGTGTACTGATGAATCTATCAAATGTAATCTTCATTTATATTACTATGATTTTGATTTCTAGCATGCCTTTTCAGTTCTTTCTTGGAGTTTCCATCCCTTCTGTTTAGGTTACCCCTATGGTCTTTAGACCCCTCAGCATTAGTCATAGTTACTTTAAATTTCTGCTCTGATTATTCCAAAATCTCCGTCATATCTGAACCTAGTTCTGATGCTTGCTTTGACTGTTCAGACTGTATTTTCTACCTTTTAACTTCTTTGTAACTCTTTGTTAAAAGCTGGACATGTGTATAGAGTAAAAGGAACTAAGGCCGCAAGAGGGAGGGTTTGGTTATCTGTCTGGCAGTTACACTGTGTTGACTGTTTGCTGTGGCTGAAGTGTTAGAGGATAGACTTTCTTCACTTGTTTTTGTCTCCCCTGTTGTCTTTGGATTTTCTCGTGGATACATTAAGTAGAGCCTGAGGCTTGCAGTTCTTTCAGTTGTACTGCCGTTACTTTGCTGGAGCCCTGTTGAGGTGGTAATAAGATGTGGGGGCAATGGAAGCATGTTCTGGGTTTAGGTCTCGGTCTTTTTGTGAACCCAAGGTTAGGATTTCCCTTCCTCCGTTTTGAAGGTTAGGGGGAGCTGGAGTTGGTTATTTTATTTTCTCCAGGTTGAATGCTATAGGGGCCTTTTTATTTTCATATATATTTTTGTATTTTTTATTGTTGTTCAGTAACAGTTGTCCTGCCTTTTCCCCCATTGCTCCCCGCTGCCCCATTCCCCCCACCCCCACAGCCAATCTCCCCCCTCATTAAAGGACAAGAGAAGACTCTGGGTATATTTCGAAGTATCATTCATCTTCTAAGTGTTTCCCGAGGTCGCATTCATTTTATTTCAAAACAGATAATCTGTGTCTTAATGTTTAATGTGCTCTATTTCATTCTAAAAACCGTTAATTTCTTAAGTTTATCATAGAGCCGGAGAACTATGGCATTTAATTTATTAGTCTCCTTCCTGTTGCAGTTTGTTGTTAGTCATAGAACTTTTTGCAGCTAATACATATGCACTTTCCATCTCTTCTTTTTGATTTAAGCATAGACATGAGCACATTAATATCATAAGAGAAATCAGAAGAGAAATTTTAAAATTCAGGTGGTGAAGATGAAATAATTGTATATTCTGCTCCGTGTCTCAGTGTCAGCAGAGCACTGGGAAGCCCCCGTGTTTGGGAGCCAGTGCAGCAGAGCTAGGGAGCCTGCAGGTCAGAGTTCAGGAGAGAGGAAACCGATGGGACCACACTGAGCAGTGAGTTAATAAGCAAGGTAAGGACTAAAGTTTGCACTGAAAACTCACTTTAAAAAAAAATAAAAATAGAATACTTGACATAAAAGCGTGAACAGGTACTTAACGAGTAAGGTCCCTAGGGTACACATCTCAGTACAGATAAAAAAGCCTTGGTACATTAAGACTTAATTAAAGCAGCAGAAATGGTATCATAAGACTTTTATAACACATAACATAAAGTAGATTCTTATCAGATATAAAATTATCTTTCAAAAATGATAGCGAGTTTACCTGATCTGGCGCTGTAAAATCAGTCATCTGAGTCTGTTCGTATAATTGAGAATAAGGGAAATCAACTTTTAACTTTTTTTTATACATTAAAAAAAATGCTTCATCATAGAAGAAACACTTCTTTTCAATCATGGAATCTTGTTTTTGATCATAGAATCCAATCAAATCCTTAACTTTTAGATTTTTGTTGAAAATACAAGTTTTGAGTTGAGATGACTGATTGATTTATGACTTTTAAAAAATTTTGTTAAAAATTGGTAACAGTGGAAAACTTGGGAAACAGTCTTGACACCAAGGCTTCTGTAACTCAAAGCTAGAAAAATATAGCATTCCCATAGCATATTTAATCATTGTTTATCTTTAACAATGGTTTTGTAAAAGATGTATTCATAGGAGTATTAAACCCCATATCTTCTTAAAAGAGATAGTTTGAAAGTCTTATTTTGGAAACTAATATAGTACTTTTATAACTTATCTTTTGCCTTTATTCTGAGGGGCTAGTTGTTTTTATAGAATTAGCCTACATATAAATATTAATTCTATAAATGGATATATAAATATCAGTATAAATTCCATAGCTGTATAAAATTATCTGCCTATAGATATGCTAAATATACACATGCTAAATCTGTCCATAGAAACCAATTCTGTAAGTGCATGGGAAATACATCTTAGTTTCAGTGGAAAGCTCGTCTTGGCTTCAGCTTCGTGACCCTAATCCCCGGGTTTAGGGAGCTGTGGGAGTGAGGGGTTGACAGCGTCGCCTCCCCAGTTCCCCGTGGGAGGAGCAGAGCACAGCTTCCCCGACACAGAACCGTGGACACAGTCGAAAGCATGCTATGGAAGTTTCTCCTACTTTCATGCCGATATCCCTTCTTTCACTTTCTCCTATTTCAGTTGGTTTTTAAGAGTCTGTCATATACTTACATTTTAAGGCCTAGAGTATTGTGTTTTGATACAATCGAAGTGTCTTATACACAAATTATCTTCTTTAGCATTTGAAATTTTAACATTTACCACGTAGCAATGTAAAGTCTAAGGTAGCATATTATGTTTCAGGAAAATGTCCTTTCCTTTGTCCGTTAGGATTTATGACATTGTTAAGATAGTTCTTTGTTTGAAAGGAGGTTTTGTGGATTTGTTTATTTACTCGGTGTTGTGTTGTCAAGGACACTTCATGTTCGTAGTCCTAGGCCCCTTACACATATCTGGTCAGTTGGTTTCATGGTCTCCACATTTTGAAATGTTGTCTTTACTGTCTTAAATTCTGGTTATGAAACGGAAAAGTTTTACTTGGAGTTGTAACCTCTTATATATCCCCTATTGTCTCTACATTGCTTGTTATGTGGAGAATTTGGAATGTCCCATAGTTGAAGTTTTGCTTAGGGTCAGCATCTCTGTGAATCTGTCTTCTCTTTTATTGAAAAATTTCTTCTTAACTGGAGGTTTGAAAATATAAACCTTACCCTTTTTTCTGGAAACCACAGAATCCACAAAATGGTATTGTTATCAGCTTATGGGAAAACAAAGTGACTAATACAGCTCATATGAGAAAGAAGAGTGGGAACTTCTTTATTCCACATATGCTTGTGATTTAAGTGTTGTCAACTTTCACAAAACAGTTACAGCCTCCATGGGAGCCAGTGGTGGCCGCATTCTCCTCTCCCCGCACTAAACTGCCACACACCTTTGCTCCGGTGACCTGACGGAGCCACCCTCGACAGGAAAACTCGGTGCACTAGTGACACTGTACGATGTCATTTGACGTACTTCCTTGTACAAATTTTATCCCTTTTGAATTTTATGGGACTTTATGAATTTTTAAATTTAATGTCTAGCTTTGAAAAGAGTTAAAGCTGTGCCAATAAATAAATTTGGGGTAGGAATATCCTTGAATCATGGACCCATTCCTTTTCGAGGTCTTTTTAATTTGTATTACCAGAAAGTAAAAGGCCCTTCCCTAAAATTTTGTGTGAGGCCCTTTTTACATTATTTTTACTTCTTAACTTAGCCCCAAACTTATCGTCATTTGAAATTAACTTAGTTTTTTGGCTTTAATGATACATATATCTTGTTTTGACATTTAAAACTTTCCCTTCAAAAAAATGACATCCTTATTCTATTTACTAGCATGGAAAAATAATGAACTCTTATGGGTTTTGATCTTTATTATAAACTATTTAACAACTTAAAACTTTTTTTAAGCCTATGTTAAGGGTTATATGTGCAACCCTTTCAGTATTCTTTTCAACTTTTTCTGGGCTTTGAAAAAATGTTTTCTAGTTAAATTAAAATAATAAATTCATATATTATGCATTCTTTTCTCAGAGATCAGCTTATAATAAATAGTATTTTAGAGTTCTGAGGACTCAAACACTGCAAGAAGAGACATGTTTTATTTTGTTTTGCCTATTCTCAAAACCATTTGGGCAAAGATTGCTGTTTTTGCAAAGTCCTAGATAATAAGTTTCTGAGAAACTCACTTTCTCAGATGTTTCTAATCACTAATAGGCTGTAGGATCACTTTGGCTAGAGGAAAGTATAGAGGTTAAATAAGGTTTTTCTTGTATAAAGATCAAGCTTTTATTTTTTTTTATTTTGAGGAGGGTTTTAGGAAGGAGAGGAATTTTGATCATTTATCCAGAAATCTGAAACCTAATCTTTTCTGTAGTTATAGTATGAAAAAACATATATAGTCTGATAAGAAATATAATTTAACCAAATCAGAATCTCTGATGTAAATTAACTGAAGTATGGTAATTCATTTTACTGAGAAGATAACACAAATCTTTTTCTCTTTTTGCCACTTTAGCACTGTTTTTAATTAAATTTATTGAGGCGACATTGGTCAGTAGGATCAGACAGGTTTTAAGCATGCATTTCCACGCTGCGTCATCTGTGTGTTGCATTGCGTGCCCACCACCCTGTCTCTCATAGTATATTTGGCTCCTTTTGCCTTTCACTACTCCCCACCCCTTTCCCTCTAGTAACTACCACACTGTTTCAGTTTTATATCCCACATATGGGTGAGGTCATGTGGCTCTTAGCTTTCTGTGGCTGACATTTCTTTTAGCAAAATACTGTCAAGTTTCATCCATGTTGCCTCAAATGGCCGTGTTTCATCTTTTCTTATGGCTGGGTAGTACTCCACAGGTTATATGTACCACACCTTCTTTATCCAGTCCTCTGTTGAACCTGGTCTCAACAAATTCAAGAATATTGAAATTATATCAAGTATATTTTCTGACCGCAATGCTTTGAAATTAGAAATTCACTGCAAAAGAATGTCAAGAAACCCACAAACATGTGAAGATTAAACAACACACTATTAAAAAATGACTGGGTCAAAGAAGAAATAAAAGGTGAGATCAAAGGACACACGAGACAAATGAGAATGACATTGTGGCGTGTCAGAACTTCTGGGTTGCAACAAAAGCAGTAATAAGAGGGAATTTTATATTATTACAGGCCCATATTAAGAAACAAGAGAAATTCCAAGTAAAAAACTTAGCATTGCATCTTAATTAACAAGAAAATGAAGAACAAAGGCAACCCAAAGTCAACAGAAGAAAAGAAATAATTAAAAATAGAGGGGAATTGAATGGAACAGAATAAAAGACTATGCAAAAGATCAATATGACAAAGAGCTGGTTCTTTGGAAAGCTTAATAAATTGACAAGCCCCTGGCTAGACTCACTGAGGAAAAAAGAGAAAAGATTCATATAAACAAAATCGGAAATGGAGACAACTGTACTTGAAAAACAGTAAAAAATAAAATAAAATTCTTTAATTAAAACAAGAGAAATGAAAGAGAAGTTACCACAGACATCACAGGTATACAAAGGATCATACTAGAATACTGTGAAAGACTATATGCCACCAAATTCAATAGCCTAGAAGAAATGGATACGTTCCTAGAAATACATAACCTTCCTAGGCTGAATCATGATCATGAAGAATTAGAGAATCCACATAGACCAATAAACAGTGAGGAAATTGAAACAACCATCACAAGCCTCCCCAAAAATGAAAGACCAGGACCAGGCGGCTTTACTATTGAATTCTACCAAACATTCAAAGAAGATTTCCAACCTAATGTTCTCAAACTCTCACAAAAGAATTGAAGAAGAAGCAATACTTCCTAATACTTTTTGGGAGGTCAGCATAACCCTGAAGCTGAAATCTGACATGGATAAAACAAAAAAAGAAAACTATAGACCAATATATCTGATGAATACACATGCAAAAATCGTAAAGAAAATTCCGGCACTATTTTTGATGCACTATCTTAGTGTTTCTTTCCATTGGGTGGATTAAAGGATGAGATATATGATCTACTTGCACAAATGCACTACAGAGGTCCTCTGGGCATGTATTTCATATGGAGTTTTGGAACAATACAAAAGTTATTTTTCTTGCTATGGAGAAATATGGAGTTTTGGAATGAGATAGAAAATATATGTCA
>PVKM010034726.1:0-15438 GCA_004027735.1 Carollia perspicillata
TTACTTCTGATCAGCTCTTTGGGCTTGATGAAAATCCTAAGGCATTGTCTGGCTCAGCAGGTTTCATCTGGGCTCCAGCTGGGGCTAGGTATTCCTTGATGCGTCTGGCAATGAATTTCGTTCAGCCCTGATTTGGGTGGTCTTCTCTAGCTCTCAACACACAGCTGTCTGTTCCTCGGGTAAGTCCTCCATATGGTTTCTCCACTATTTCTATTCGCACCTAATCAGATAGATGAGACGGTGACCCAGGACTCTGAAATTTCAGAGTGTCATCTGGTTGCAACCACTGGACTGCAATAACTAAATTGAGAGGTCTGCCTGCAAGCAGGTGAGGAGAAAGCCTGTAATATAATCTTTTTGAAGATAAATGAGGGTGAATGCAGAAGGGGATGAGGTGAAGATGGCGAAGGAATGCATCGTCTTTGCCTTTGATGTTACACACACTTACTCAGTGCTACTCACACTACACTTAGTCAAAATCTTGGAGTGGGAAAATCGGGATACATATGAATAATGATTTAATGTCTATTTCTTTCTCTTTTTTGTCTCCCACTAAAATCCAAAGCTTGAAATGCACCGGTCAAAGAGGCATCTTCACTTGGGGAGCTTTCTTTAGAGAGAACTCCGTGATCATTGATTGTTTAAATGCTAACGAGCATAGAAAGACATTTGGAATTGTTTCTTTCCAAGACAGCAAACTGCCATGCACAGCACTGTGATTGGCAACAGAGAAACAATACTGAATAAGACTCCTGTGATTACTCTAGTTCTCATACTGCAGATTGCTCAGTGCAGCTCTATTACAGAATTTCGTAAGACGCTGGAATTGCTCACCTCACATTTTCATCTTAATTGCCAGGAGTGCCATACAGTGAATGAGAAGTCAAAGTCATAATTTTTTTCATTTGAAATCTTGGTAATTCTTATGAAAATTGACAGCGACATATTGGTCTATCCAGTTTCTATTTACCCTTTAGCTTGTTTATGTATCATAAAAAAATACCTTTCCAGTTACAATGACTTCTGAAACTACCCAGAAATGGGCCATACCTCGCAGGTTAACGGCACAGTCATTTAGGAGACTGGCCTCATGGTAGACGTTGGCTACAAGTTCATGAGTCTGTAAGTTGCCCTCACTTCTGACCAGCTGGTTACAAATTTGTGGTTTCCCATTACATGTCAGTTTTGTTAATTAGCTAAAATGACACAAAGAGGTAGGACAATGCTATACTTACGATTCAAGTTTTATTATAGCAGATGATACAAATCAGAACCAACCAAAGGAAGGAATTCTTAGGGCAAAGTCTAGAATGGGCTCAAACACAGAGCTTCCTGTTGTCCTCTCCCTGTGTGTTCCTGGACAGCATTAACTCCTGACTACAAAATTTAGAGAACTGTGAACTAGGGAACCTCAACCAAGCCTTTGGTGTCTAGAAGTTTCATTGGAATTCAATCACATGTTGCTCATCTGGCTGACCTTTAGTTTCCAGCCCCTCCTAGAGGTTTGGTCTCCAGTTCCTCTGAGATCATAACAGGTATGCCTGTTTCAGTTTCCCACGATGAGTCATATTGTAAGATTACCTGTTGGCCAAAGCAATAACAGAGACATTCTTATAAGGCAGTATATTCCAGGGGCCTAGATAACATCTCTCATCAGCTTAAGGCAAATGTCAGACTTCTCTTTGAATAAAGTTTTATCTTCCCTACACATCAGGATCATTTTATAAACAAATCCAGGGACTTCTATGCATGTCTGTACTTGAAACCAAGCCTGCACTTGTAAATACACCTGAACTTGTATACTAGTTGTTACTTGCCTTGAAGGATCTCAAGTAATTTGCTGGTTAACTTTTATCTTCTTTTACTTCTCCACAAAAATAATATTTCTCCAAATTATTTGTTTCAAAATTCCATTTTATTAATCTAATAACATATTTGTAAACTGTTTTTAAATTTGAATTATTATATATTTGTCAGTATCACTACCACAGATATCTTTAGAGTGGTTTATTGTCTTTCATGAATGTAGTTCCATACAAAATTATGAGCTATTGAGGACAGGGATTATATGCTGTTTTCACTTATAATTGTAAGGACCTCAGGAGTATGTGTTTTATATTGTTAATGTGAAATATTTATTTGAGTGAGTGTAAGTGAATACAGTCAGCAAGAAGATTACATCAGAACCTATAAAAGCATTGGACTGTAACAGCAGTGCTCAAAAAACCTTTATGGTTAAAATTAACTGGCTTATTATAGTGACCACAAGTCACAACAAAGTGGGAATCTAATTGGTGGTAAACAGTGACAACTCTTATCATACAAAAAGGCATCATGGGGCTTCCAGGTTAGTGCACACATGGAGTATGGGGAGAATGGTGTGCTTGGAGAGGGCATGGGATTTCCATGCCCCTCCCCACAAACATTACCCTATGCATCTCTTTTTCTGCCTGTTCCTACATTCTATGCTTTTATAATAATTGGATGATCTAATTTAACTATAGATCAACACATCATCGTGCATCTCACCGGTTTTATGAATTTTAAATTGGTTTGATGAAAGGGCATGATATCCACTAGGAAGAAGAGTAGTAGGCGGCACTGTTTACCCAAAATTGCTGATAACAGCTGGCTTTAGCAATTGGATCTTAAATGCACTGAATGCAACTGTTCACATAAGAGATGTATGTGTGTTCCTTGCGCCAACTTTTAGCAGTCTACAGGAGAACTTTGGAACCAAGGAGCAGGACTTTCAGCTGCTTGTTTTACTGCTTTTGTGCGAGGTTACAGTTCTCAGTCAGTAACTGGATCCTTTGAAAATGAAAGCATTGCTATTTTTTCACTTCAGTTCACATACTACTTGTGAGTAAAGCTGTTAAAACTGAATCTTTTTTTTTGGTCAGTGCTGCTGCTCAATTTCCCTGTTGTCTCTGCTTGGGGCATTTATGTGTTTATCATCAACCTTTTCCCACTGTAAGCATTTGCACCATTACTGATGCAGAGATACAGCAAAAGAGCCTACATAGCATATAGCATTTTCTACGTTGTGGGCTTAATATTATTTATGCAGATACCCTTTGTGGGATCCCAGCCAATCCCAGAACACGTGGCAGCTTCAGGTGTGTTTGCATTGGTGCAAGCTTCTGCTTTTTTCCAGTGGCTGATTGACTGATTAACAAAATAAGAGTTTGAGGCCCTTTTCTTTTTGGGTGTATCAGTAGCTGCATATACTGTGTTCCTTAGTGTCATCTATTTGACTTATACAGGTTATATTATTACATCATGGAGTGGCAGGTTTTACTCATTGTGGGGCATGAGTATGCAAAAATACATACTGTGATTATTGCATCAGTGTCTGAGCAGCAACCTATGACTTGGGATCTTTCTCCTTTGTTCTACATAGTTGTGCATGTACCTTCCCAGCAGGACTATGGATCTGCATTAAAAATATCAATGATGAAAGAGTATTTGTGCTCTTTGTGCTACCAGTGCTATCTGCTTTGTTGGAAGATGGTGCAGCTGATGTTGACATTGATTCCAGTTGTCTGGGTGCTGTCTGCAGTTGCCTTCTCAAATATTTGTGAGCACTATTTGGAGAATGACATGAGAGGGGAAAACCCATCTGTGGAGAACAGTGATGAAGAGAACAAAAGAAACTGAGGAAAATCATATGATAAGGCAGGTAAAGTGAGGAAGCATAGAACTGAACAGAAAAAAATTCTGGAGAGGGACTAGGTCCACATATAGAAAGCATTGTCACAATATTGATGCTGATGCTGTCGATGATGTTTGCAGTCCATTGTCCTTGGGTCACGAGCAATGCCTACTCCAGTCCAAGTGTGTTCCTAGTCTCTTGTAGTCATCTTCGAGGATTTTAGAGAAGCTTACTTTTGGCTAAGGCAAAGCACAAATGAACATGCCTAAGTGATGTCCTGCTGGGATTGTGGCTATCAGATTGCTGGAATGGCTAAGAGAACCACTTTGGTAAATAAGAACACCTGGGATAACAGCCACACAGCACTGGTGGGAAAAGTTATGTCTTCAAACTGCAGCCTGTAAAATCATGAGGAGTTTCCATGTAGATTATGTTTTGGTTATTTTTGGATGGGTTCATTGGCTCTTCTGGTGACGATATCAACAAATTTCTCTGGATGGTTAGGATAGTTGAAGGGGAACATCCAAAATACAGTCTGGGAAGTGGCTATTTCATTTCACTAAGAAAATTCCATGTAGACAAAGAAGAATCCTCTGCTTTATTGAGTTGCCTTACATATAAAATATCATAGTACAGATTTTGAGAAATGCAGCTGAATTTTCATACACCCCTAAGTTTTGATCGAACACAATGCTGAGATTAGAAATCAGGACATTAAACTTAAGCATTTGGAGGAGGCTTTTACATCAGAACACCGGCCTGTAAGGATATGTAAAGTGGAAGCACCTGATAACAGGGAGACACTAGATCACCAACCACCAGTCACCATTTCCCCAAACGAAGTATTTGTCAAAGAAGACTATGAAAAGGACATATGGCTACATTAAAAATAAGCTTGTTTTTTAAAATATATTTTATTGATCATGCTGCTACAGTTGTCCCAATTTTTCCCCCTTTGCCTCCCTTCACCTGGTACCCTCATGGCCTCCAGCAATCCCCTCCCTTAGTTCAGGTCCATGAGTCATACATACAAGTTCCTTGGCTTCTCCATTTCCTATTCTGTTCTTAACACCCCCCTGCCTGTTCTGCACCTGCCAATTTGTACTTCTTAATCCCTGCACCTTTTCTCCTTTTCTCCCCCTTCGCCCTCCCAGCTGATAACCCTCCAAATGATCTCCATATCTGTGATTCTGTTCCCATTCTGCTTGTTTGCTTAGTTTGTTTTATAGATTCAGTTGTTACTAGTTGTGAACTTGTTGCCATAAGGTCGTTTTTAAGAAAAAAAAATATGTAAAGACTGTTCAGGTTCCTAACTTGAAGCAGCTGCCCTAGTGAGGTCCAGTGTACACCTTTAGCTCACATCATGTTTCACAGCAACAGAGGGCACAGAAACATCACTGTTCCAGGCTAATGTACAAGAATTTTTGGCAATGCATGATTTAAAAAAAATAAAATTGGTTTATTGAGAACAGCTGTTTTCGACTTATATGTGAAGCAAGATGGAGCACTGCCATAAATGTCTAACAGCAGAGTATTTTTTTATCAGTACATGTTGTCCTTCAAATCTGAGAATTTGGACTTATTGCACAAAAGAACCCTCTTGTTTGATCCGTGGCACATGCGTACTTGTCAACGTTTTTATTCTTTTACAAGACCTACATTTTATTTGAATTTCCCAAATAGCAATATATAAATGACAAGTGACAAAAAGTGATATGATCCTTTTGAACCAGTAAACTGGTACAGATCTAAGAAAGAGGTATTAGAAATGTAATTATTCTTCTTTAAATTATACTTATTTTCATATTTCTCCAGTACAAGGAATATTTCATCAACTGTATATTTTCTGTTGCTTACTGTTTGCTCTAAGAAGCTGCCATTTCAAAGATGAACCTCCGAGTAACTAATTGATTCAGATAGTTTTTTTTTTAATGTTGATATACTATTGCTGCTCTTAGCAGTTGTTCTCACCAGATACTTATGGAGAAGGTTTCATACATTGTTCATTCAAGGGCTAAATTTATATCCTTTGGAAATCATGGCAACTGCACAGAATGTAGCATACCAGGATGGGGTTTGTACCTCAGTACTGAGATTAACACTATGTTTGCATGAAAATGTTAATAAAAAACACCCTTCAAGTAGACAGGTATCCACAGTTTATTTTCTATGACTCTTCAAAATGACAAAGGATTTATAAACTCTACCTGGACTTCTCTCATTTTATAATAGTTCCATCTGTCACAGTGATTTTGTCCTCTGCTCCATTTGGTTTACATCCCTAAGCATTTGATAAAAATACTCTTTAAGGTTGTTTGAATTTTCTTACATAGATGATGTGGCAGTTGTCAAAAATGCACTAAAATATAAATGGAGGTTTAAAATGCTCACTTTCCAGCTTATAGGCAACTTCATATAGACTCAAAAAATTTGTCCAATTTTTAAATAAAAGTGAAAGAGTTTTTCCTGTCACAGGATTTAAAATTTTTTTATACAAACAAGTATAACTTACACCACTGCTTTTGCTGGAAAGGTACAGAATTACGTTTTATGAAGACAAGTGCAATTTACAATATTCAGTGAGAATATTACTACTGATTTTCTTCTCCAAAGTGTAGACTATTCTTTGATTTGTAGAAATTGTTTTTCACCCAGATGATGGTTCTTCTACAGATCAATAAAATGACTGAACCTTTTCACAAATAACTAAATCTGGATTTCTGATACTTTGTCATTTGAGGGACTTTATTTTACTTCGTTGCTTTAAAATTCAATGCAGAGAAGTTGTTAACTGTAGGAGAAATGAAGTCCATTAAATAAAGACATCATTATTATCTCAAATATGACAACACTTTGTATTGCTTAATGTTGTAATATGTCATTATCATAACATCCAAACCTGTAGAGAACTTTGATAAAGGTTTATTTGAGTCAAACAGAATATATGCCTGGAAGCAATATCTCAACAGACCGAGAAAAATGCTTCTCATGATGACAGTTTGTAGATTTCATTCTCTCTCTCTTTTTTGCATTTGAAATATAGGAGGGAAAGTAAGAAAGGTTGCATGAAAGTGGGAGAAAGCAAGGTGCGGAGTGGATTGCCGTAGAGTGCTCTCTTGAGGGTGGTTGCCCTACTGAGGGGACTGCAGAAAAGCATTTTAAAGGTGTGTTAATGCAGGTGCACAGAAATAATGGATAGGGCTTGCTTAAAGCAAAGATAACCCTTTTACTAAAGATATTTAGGCTGGGAGCCTGATTACCCACCATGAGCTTCCCAATTTAGGAATTTATGATCGCATCACTCTGCACGGTTGGTTACTTTTCACAAATGCCCTCCCCCCCACACACTTTTTTTGGTTCACTGACATGTCTACTTCCACTAAGTTAGGAAACACTTCCAGTTTGTTCTTTATCATTTCTTAATTCTAATATATTCTTTGATTAGCTTTAGTCTAAGCTGTTCCCAATTGAATAGCCAGGAGTCAAATTCACATAAGTGTACTTGAAAGAAATGTTCACACACATTCAAGTAGGGGTCATTTGGGGCCTCAGTGGAGAAGTTTGTCTCCAGACTCAAGACTGTGAAATGCTCAATTGCAAGCTGAACACCTTATTTCCAGGGTGCCTTGAGTTGCACATGGCCTCAGAAACCTGTGCTAGTTAATGATGTGTGAGTCAAGGTAGGGCAGAAATTTTTGTTTTGTTTTTATGAGGATGCAGCATGGGGTTCTCTGCATCAGGAAATGCAGGGCTACTGCAGAACACTGAGGGTTCACTGCAGCAGCAGCAGGAGAGTAGGAATATTTTAAGGGAAGGCATCATTGTCTTCAAGAGATAGCTCTGGGGTGGATGTTCAAGATGGCATGAAAGTACCTTTGCCTTACTTCAGGGCAGCGAAGGGCACGGGAACCAGATGGAAATATCATGACTGATGCTTTTGTGATAGAGAAGGCTTGTGATCAGCAACTGTGAGGCATAGCTTAGGCAGTCTCAGAAACTCTTGTTGGTGAGACATCAGAGGTCCTTCCTATCTGGAAAAGAGAAAGGGAAGAGGTAGAACATATAAGATGCTCCTACATAATATGCTCTGTTGATAAAATCTGGATATATTTTTGTAGTCTATAAAAATAATATACATGTAGTTTGTTATTTCTAAAATTATACCATATTTAAATCATTTTAATGTAAGATTGGTCACCAAGAAACCATTGGTGATGGTTTTTCATTGCCACCAGGAGTCTGCATCCTACTGGGTGCCCCCTATTCTCCACATCCACTGCTTAGGGAAACACCCCCTCCCCATGTTCCTGGTTCTTGAATTTCCCTTGGGAAATGGTTGTGCTTTCTGAAGTCAGGAATGGAAAGAAGTAAAAGCAAGGTGAGAAGAGGACAAAGGAGGAGGCATTCTCACGAGATTTTAGAATTGTGAGTTTTCTCTTTGCTCCTCACAGTGACAACTCAGAGTAGATTTCTCATACAAGTGCTGCAGAAATGAGCTGTGAGTCCGAATTCCAGACTTAAGTAAGAGAGCTAGTAGGGAAGCTTTCTGCAGAAAGCAAAAGGTGGCAGAGAAAATGAAACCAGGTTGTCTTATCATGTGTTAAAGCAGGAGAAGCCTTGCAATGGATAAAAATGAGGTAAATAAAGATGAAGTTTCTATGAATTCCAAGGATGGAGCTATTTAGATTAGCCAGGTCTCTACAGAGAAATAGAGTCAATGTATCAACAGGGTATGTAAGAACAGATTACATATAAATGATCTGTAGAAGGTATTCAGCCATTTAATATAAATAATAAAGACATTTATTGAACAAGATACAAGATATAAGAAAGATTGTATGTACATAGGACAATGACAACTCAATCCCCTTCCAAGTAGGCACCTTGTGACCTCACACCATTCTCCCAGTGTCTCTTCCACTGTTCAAAACACTCTGTAATCCTTTGTTGGAATTGCATCAGCTGTACCATCCTATATTACTGAATCTCATTGATGGTCTCAAAACCCTTCCCTTCCAAAGAGGTTTTAGTTTTAGGAAAAGCCAGAAGTCATGGGGCACCAAATCTGGTGTATTGGTAAGTGTTTGAAAAAAGTCATTAGCTACTGCGGCACAATGTTCCTTCTGCTGTGGCAGCAGAAGGAACAAGATCCTGCATCCAAATCTGGGACATAGTAGTTTTGGGAATCCCCAGATCAGCTTCTAGTTCTCACACTGTCAGTAGCAAATCTTTGTTGATTGCAGCCCACACATGTTCAACGTTCTCAGGTGTTCTGCTTGTTGAAGGTCTTCCAGAATGTGGGTCACTTTCAACAGATTTTTGACCACCTTCGAAGCATTTGTGACACACTTTTATTCATACTACATTCATTGCATCATCCCTTAAAGCCTTCTGAATCACCTGAATAGTTTCCATGGAGGCATGTTCAAGCTTAGCACAAAATTTGATGCAGATTCATTGCTCTACTCCCCCAGTCATTTTGAATGTGATGGCAATACAGTACACATGCTCACTCAACAGCATCTACTGCCCCCACTGACTAGTACAGTGAAGTCATCATTGTTCATACATGGGTACTCCAGTCCACTCTCCTTGGCTGATAGGTTATATTGGTATCATGGAAACCATTCTCTTTATATTAATGATGGTTGGACTTTTTTTAGAGAGACCTCTTGGGCATTGGCCCATGTGATTATGGGGACCGAGAAGTTCCATAACTTGCAAGCTGGAGACCCAGGAAAGCTGGTAATATACTTCAGTTTGAGATCAAGACCTGAGAACCAGGAGCTCTAATGTCTCAGGGAAAGGGAAAATGGATGTGTCTGCTTATGCACACACACATACACACACACACACACACACACACACACAGAGGGAGGGAGAGATTGAAAATTTGCTCTTCTGCCTTTTTGTTCTATGTAGACCCTCAGGGGATTAAATGATGAGGACATTCTTTTCCCAGTCTACTAAATCAAATGCTAAGTTTCCAAAAACACTCTCACAGATACACTCAGAAATAATGTTTTGTCAGCTACTTGAGTATCCCTTAGCCCTGCCAAGTTGACACATAAAATTGATAATGATCATCACAACTTCCTACACCAGAGTTCCTAAATCCAGAGTTCCTCACTCCATCCTTTTCACCCCAATCCTGAACTTTCTTGTCTGGAATTTAGAGTTCATGAATTTCATACCAGTCATTCAAGGTAAATTAAGTAAACATCTTTTAGCATTGTATTTTGCCTATTTGTTCACTTACTCCATTTTTATAGCTGAGATTATTAATTAAACATTTTGTAAATTAATCTCTGGACATAACTAGCATGTATAACACTATTTCCATGGAAATGTACATTCCAAATTCCAATTGAAATATCATATACAACTGTGTAGGCAGAATTATGACCTCCCAAAGATATCCACAGTCTCATCCCTGGAATCTGCAAATATGCTACCTAACCTGGTAAAAAAGGACTTTGCAAATGTGAGTAAGGTTAAGGAGGTTGAGATGGGGAGATTAGCTGAATTATCTTTGTGGGCCAATCTGATCACGAATGCTTAACGGTGAAGAACCTTTCCTAAATGCTACTTTAGAAGCTGTGGTCAGAGGGAGATGTGATGAACAAAGTGTCAAAAAATGCAATGCTTCTGCTTTGAAGGTGGAGGAAGGGACCCGATAGCCAACAAATGTGGGCAGCGTCTGGAAAAGACAAGGAAATGGAATTTTCCTTAGAGCGTCTGGAAAGCAACCCAACTCAGCAAACATCTTGCAAGCAAACATATTTTACTGTTTTGTGAATCTATTTAGGTACAGTGCTGTGGGTTTCATGTACATTCTCTCATTTGGTCTTCAACACCATTTCAAGGGTTGAAGGGGGCTAATACAGCTCTTCAAAAGGCTAGTGGTTTCCTTAACCTTCTTCACTGCGGAGTGAGAGAGCTGGAACTCGCCAAAGCTTGCTCTGTTTTACCACTGCACAGTGCATTCAAAGCTAAACCTGTCAGGCGAAATGTTAGTGTTTTATTTTAAGCCATTGTAAAACTAAAATAGTATAAAATACTAAAAAGCATACCTACTAATAAAATTAAATGATGGAAACATAATAATAGAGACTCACATTGCACCCGGATTGTAAAGGCAAACGATTAAGATATTTAACTAAGAACGACGGAAAAAGTGAGGCCCTTCGTAGTACTCAAAAACCACTATTTCGGAACTCACATGAGAAAGAGAAATTGAGTCATTCTTATTCTATAAATTAGTCATTTTGAAAACCACCTTGCTCTTATTTTGATTGCCTTCCTCAATAGAATCTTTGCTCCTACCTACTAAATCTATTATTTTAAAGCAAAACAATGTCCAACTTGAGATTTTTTCTATTGTCAAGAAAAAACATCCCATCAATTCAACAACATCCCAGCACTGTCGCCACTAAATCTGAGGAGAATAGAGTTTCACACAGTGGAGTACATATGATGTCTTTATTGTTTAAAACTTATTAAGTCAGGTAGATCCGCTGGTGCTTGTGGACTGCTAAGCATCAGCTGGATGCTGAACAGCACACCGACCTGTCCCATGAGCTAATTCTTCAGCGCACTCTGACACGGTTGGGGGCTGATGATGAACGACCGAAGTACAAAGCAGATAAAAGAGCCTTTGTGGTAAATGTACAAGATATTTCTCCTTTGGAGTTTAATTATATTTTGCTTAATCATTCCTTTAAAATATTACACTTGGAGCTTTATAGTCTCATGAATTTTATCAAAGTGGTTGTCACAAAATAAACACAAGAAACACTTTCTGGAAGAAAACAAAAACATCATGATAAAGACAACATACTCAGATACAGATACATTTCCAAGGTCTGGCACTTATTGCCTTTTTAATTTTGAGAAACAAGGACCATTGCTGATGGAAATATTTCAAGAGGTTTTCAAAGCATGTTAAGAAAATAAGAATGAAAGTCAGAAACAAGGGCATTTGAAGACAGTTAAATAGATGTCAGGAAGTGAAGGGTGGGCCTATAGTTGTGTGCAACTTGAACTTTTTCTAGAAAGCATTTCCTGTAACTGGTAAATATCACTGTTCTTTTCCTCTCTGTGGACACAGTTGTACTCACAGCAAGCTCCATGGAGTCAGCGCCCTCATTCGTGCAGCCCTCACATGTGTTAGGAGAAGGGTAAATGCCCAGTAGATACAAACACACTGCTTATTGCATTAATTATGAGTAAGCTGTGATGAAATACAAGGGCAAAGTGTCTCCTTAACTCTGAGGACCACACACTCTATGCCTGCCCATGGGGTTAAAAATCTCTGACTGTAGTCACTCTTATTATGAAATACTTTTGAAAGTATGAATGACACTTCAGTAAAATGGACTGAATTGTTACTGCTTTTAAACCTCTATGTATTGGGTTCGCAATGTGACCTACTCCACAGCACTTCTTTCATTTACACTTCTCTTTCATTTCTAATGTCTACCGACATTGTTCCCTGTGTTGTGTGTGCCAGAAGGGATTGGGGCCATCCAGCGAGAGACAGATATTAGAACCAGCAGAAACTGATTATAGGTGGCATCTGGCAGGAGTCATTTTCTCTTAAGGCTTTGACATGTCATTCCTGGTAAATTGGTTCTATTAGCTATCTAAAGGCACCAGACGCACTGCAGGAGATTATGCCAATAAATCTTCAGTGGATTATATATATTTTTTACTATTGCTGATATATTGCAGTTCATGTAAACTCGACTATGTTTGTCTAGAAATGGATCCCAGTGTAAGCTTCTTAGGTGCTCCTTTACTGAATACATGTTTCTGAAACTTGTTCTTTCATGAAATGACCCAATGCTAGAAATAAATTCTTTTAGCAGGTATTGGTATATGATAAGCTGTTTTATCTCAAAAATAAACTGCTTGATTTAAAAAATGTTTAGTAGATTATTGTCTTGGTAAATTCAGTAAATATTGCAAATACATTTTTAGTAAATTATTTCCTGTGGGATCTAGCAGTCATTGATTCCAACTGTGTGAAATGATGATGGCAGGTGGTCCAAAATGTGTAACAACAAAATGAATGTGACAAGGGAGTACTTGGGGACTTAGGATGGTTTGCTGATGGATGTGGTTTGGAGTCAGGATGTTAGGTAAGGCTGTATATGCTATTGGGGTGACATTTCTTCAGTTTATGAACACCGCCCCCAGTGAACCTCATTTGTAAATCAGCTTCTTGATCCTTGGAGCCATGGCTATTCTCTCCCTGGACACTTATTTAAATTCCACATTTCCTTCTGGGTTCTGTTCATATTTTATTCTCAAAAATTTTTATTTATTTCTAATCATCACTAGTGCCTTGTCTACCTTAATATCTATAGTAGCACAGAGAGCTAGAAATAGCAATTGCATTTAGATTCTTTTTTCTACATAGTGGTTGCATTTCTACTCATCCCTTAAGATGCAGATCAAGTATTCCCTCTCTGATTCATCAGAGAAATAAAAATTAAAACCACAATGAGATATCACTTCACACCTTTCAGAATGGCTATCATCAATTAGCCAACAAGCAACAAGTGTTGGCGAGAATGTGGAGAAAAGGGAAGCCTTGTGCACTGTTGGTGGGAATGCAGACTGGGGCAGCCACTGTGGAAAGCAGTGTGGAGTTACCTCAAAAAATTAAAAATGTATCTGCCTCATAATCCAGTGTTTCTGCTTCTGAGTATATATCCATAGCAATCCAAAACACTGATTCAAAAGAATATATGCACCCCTATGTTTATTGAAGCAATACTTACAGTAGCCACAGTTGGAAGCAGCCCAAGTGCCCATCAGTAGATGAGAGGATAAAAAAGCTGTGGTATATTTATCAAAGGGAATACTACTCAGTAGTAAAAAGGAGGAAAATCTTATCTTTTGCAATAGCATGGATGGGCCTGGAGAACATTATGCTAAGTGAAATAAGCCAATCAGAGAAACACAAATACCATATGATTTTACTCATATGTAGCATCTAATGAACAAAATAAACTAACAAGCAAAACAGAAACAGACTCATAGATACAGAGAACAGACTTACAGCTGTCAGAGGGGAGGGAGTTTGGGGTGCTGGGTAAAAAAGGTGAAGGTGTTAAGTTATAAAAACCTCATAGACACAGACAGCAGCATGGTGACGACAGGGGGGCAAAAGTGGTAAGGGCGAATAGAAGAGGGTAAAGAGGGATAAATGTGGGATAAATGTGGGATAAATGTGGGATAAATGGTGATGGAAGGAAAGTTGACTTGGGGTGACGAACACACAATGCAATGTACAGATGATGTATTACAGAACTGTACTCCAGAAACCTATAAAATTTTATCAATCAATGTCACCCCAATGAATTCAATAAGATAATTTAAAATATTGATCACCGCATTCTTAGTTCCACTCTTGTGCCTAGTACATAAGATTATCTGTATTTTTTGTCACCTTCTAATCTTTTTCTATTTTTATTTTTGTCTCCCCTATCCTTGGTTTGTTTTTCTCCTTCTTGGAGTTTTCTTCTCAATATAAAGTACAGTAGAAGGGAAAAGTGAAAAGGGATGTGGCAGAAATATGAGCATCGTGGTTTTTTATATTTTAGCTAGTAGCCCAAAAATCTATTAATATGTTGTTGTGTTTTAAATAGTTGCTTCTGCTCTTAATCATTTCAGTCATTCAGTTTTCACTGGTTTTATCAGTATTTACTGAAGGGCTGCTGCTCTACTGGTTTCTCTGGTTGGTGCTGTGGAGATCACATAGTATTTATTATTTACCTCAGAGGAACTTTTTACTCTAGAGAGACAAAAAGTTCTTTCCTAAAAAACACTAGGATTATACTAAATAGAGCCTGAATTAAGTGCTAAATTAGCTGAAGCAGCAATTTAATAACTTGGGTATTTTGGAAATGAAGTAGGTATAATAATGCAAAATTAATAAAACAAAAGTAGGTGATAGTTTGCAGAGGGCAGAGTGTATGTGGGAGTCTTTAATACAGAACAATGGAAGTCCTTCAGAGGTCTAAAGTTGGCCTTCATACTCTTTCCACACCAGTATCAATTGCTTTATGCAATGGTTTTAGTAACTTAATCTCTGTCCGAAATTCTTCTGACCTTTTAATTTTCACATCGAAGTTGAAGACATTCCTCCATGAAAAGTTAGCAGAAAACTAAACCTAATAAAACATCTTTATAGAATAATGTGGACATTGTCACTATTCATTTCTAGCTTTTGGTCAGTCTGTGAGATTTAATACTGAAGAAGCAGTAGATCCACTTATGAAAGTTGTCTCATCTGCAGTGAAGTCATCATTTTCAAGCCTGACTTGTTCTTGAAAGAGCAGGGGAGAGTGCGGGGCCATCACTACCATGGTTACCTTCTCAAGTGCTTTGTTACTTGATAGGATTGAGGGTCTCACTCTAACATTTTTTGCTTGTGAGATGATGATACATGGAAGAAAGTAGTGGTGATGGCTTTATGATGTCAGAGAAACTTTCATATTACTGAATCTGACAGTATTAATTTCCCTCCTATAATTGTGTCAGTAGCATTTTGTAATTTCATATTAAATCTTTTTTTTTTTTTTTTTACAAATAACAGATCAGGCATCAGTCTGGCTTCCTCTGATGTCTATGGGAAGCTTGCCAAGGATATGGCTTATGAAACACAGCCCTAGAGAAGTCCCATCTGTCCCATTTAGACAATATACAGTGTCAGATCTCAGTGGTGGAAGCAATAACTGCAAGCTCCTCTCTGGGCAGACAGCAAGAGAGGG
>PVKM010034727.1:0-15497 GCA_004027735.1 Carollia perspicillata
TGAGGAGAAATGTTAGCCATTGAAAATGACTAATCACAGATATGAACAGTAATTTTGGAATTTAATGATGTAACAATATTTCTGGGTTACCCATTCTTGAAAACACACAACCTCCACATTTCTTGTTACATGAGATACATTCACCTTTTTTGTTTGTTTGTTTAAGTGGCATGGGAAAATGGGGACATCTGTAATAGTGTCAACAATAAAAATAAGGGAAAAAAGATTAACACGAATAAGGCATCTCATTGTAGTAATAAAAAATCAGTTTATTATATATTCATATAAATTCACACAGAGCACTTGAATAAATAATATATGTTTTTAAGGCATATAAAACAGTTTATATATATGCACATATATGATATGCATCAGAGGGTACAGGAGATGATTTGGAAAAATCTGCACTAAATGAATAATAGGGAATTTGTTTACCAAGTATAATGAAGACTGGGAGAGGGAGTCGTTCAAAGTTGCCTTAATATTGCTCTCTCACTTAGAAAATATTTAAAGTGAAGAGCACACTGCCCTGGTTGAGCAGCTCAGTTGATCAGAGCATTGTCCCAATATGCCGAAGCTGTGAGTGTGACCCCTGGTCAGGGCACATACAAGGGTTAACCAATGAATGCATCAGTAAGTGGAAAAACAAGTCAGTGTTTCTCTCCTTTCCTTTCTCTCTAAAACTAATAAGTAACACTTTATAAAATACAGAATATGTCAACATAAATATTACAATTAATATAATTACATAAAATATAGAAAAATGTTAAACATACTGAGTATCAGAGAAGAATGGATGAAAACTCTTATCTGCAAAGATGAGTACTTTGTAGAGGATATGTGGGTAGCTGACTGTACACCAGAGAATGTAGAGCACAGGGTAGGAAGAGAATCTTTTTAGTGCCAGTGAAGCAAATGTTTCTAATTCCCTTCATAGGGTTTTGACAATACCCTCTGTCTGACTTATGAAGGGCAAAGCCTAACTGACTCTCAGTAGTAACCTCTGCCTATCTTTAGCCTCTTATTTGGCATTCCAGCTTAAAATACCCTAGGTTATATTTATCTTTAATAGTTGTAAACTTCAGTGATGATATGAGACACAAATTAGCTAAATAATGACTTAGGTACCATTTAGTATACTAAAACAGCAATTTACCAAATGGTACCCTGGAAAGCTAAAAAATTAATCCATTTTTTAGAAGTGCCTAAATTAGTCCCAGGGTGTAGTTAATACTCTGTGAAGCTGTATTTTAATGTTTCTATAAATTCTGGAAGGAGCCCTGGCTGGTGTGGCTCAGTTGGTTGGAGCATTATCTCTTACACCTGAGGATTGGGGTTAGATTCTAGTCAGGGCATATTTTTAGGTCATGGATTCATTCCCCAGTTGGGGCATGTATGGGAGGCAACTGATCAATGTTTCTAACACTGATCTCTCTCTCTCAATTAATAAACATATTTTAAAAAATTGTGGCAGTTGCCTGGACTGGTGTGGCTCAGTGGGTTGGGTGTCATACTGCAGACCCAAAGGTCGCTGGTTGGATTCTTGGTCAGGACACATGCCTGGGTTGCAGGCCAGGTCTCTGTCTGGTGACATGTGAAAGCCAATCAATCGATGTTCCCCTCACACATCAGTGTTTCTCTCCTTCTCTTTCTCCCTCCCTCCCCCTCTCTCTAAAATTAAATAAATAAATAAATAGTAGAAGGAGTTAATTTTTGTTAACAAATTCAGTATGGAGAACTTTTATTATATGTGTTTGAATTTCACTTTTAAATATTAATTGTTAATGCTTTATTATTACTTTATTGGTTGGCATATTTTTCCAAGCTAATTACTTGTTAAAACTATTTAAGTTGTGGGCCAAAAAATGAATTATTACTTGCTTCATACTTATGATAATATCTTATACGCTAAGTTGAATCTTTGCCACTCAATTTAGAAACCTGTTTTTAAATTTTCTAATAAAATAAAAATGGTGCCATAACTAATTTTGGGGTACTGTAAGTGTGTTGATTGAAATCTGCATGCTTCTAGATAGAACCAGAGAGCATTATCCTAAATGAAATAAGCCAGGTGGTGAAAGACAAATACCATATGATCTCACCTATAAGTGGAACCTAAACAACAAAACAAAGAAGCAAGCAAAATCTAACCAGAGACATTGAAATAAGGAACAAACAGACAGTAACCAGAGCGGAGAGGGGAAGGAGATAACAGGGGAAAGAAGAGTTAGGGTCATCAAAGAACATGTACAAAGAACCCTTGAACAAAGCCAGAAGGGGGAAGGATGGAGGGTGGAAGGTGGGGTGGGTGGGGCAGGGGAAACTGGTGGTGGGAAAATGGACGCAACTGAATTGAAACAACAATAGAAATTATAAGAAAACAAAAAAATAGTTCTCCCTCCCCAAAAGAAATCTTCATGTTTCAAATGGTTTGATTTGTGTTAAGCAAAGATACAAAATCTTTTCAGGATAAAATAAAGAAAATATAATTTTGAATCACATTAATAATGAAAGAGGTGGACATTATTACTTATAAAATTCAAATTAATGTAATTATTATATTTAACAATGCTTTTTTGTATTTAATGATATATTGATGCTGCCTTGATTATTTTGAATTTAAAATTTTCTGCATGTCATGATTACCCCATCTGCAATTGAAAAAATAACAATGATATACAGAGGTTTTGCAAAATATCAGTAGCCTACAATGTAAATTTTTATAATAGCTTTGATTTTTCTGCTTGTTTTTTGTACAATAGTTCTGAGATTGATCCAATTCTTTTTCCACAGTGTGTTCTTCACATCAGAGACACCAGCTCTCCAGCCTGCTGGACTGCATTGAAAATTTGGGACTTGCCAGACCACAGTTGTATGAGCCAATTCCTTTAAATAATTCTCTGTCTCTCATGCATATGCACATATATATGTTTGTATGTAAATGAGAGATCTCACATGTATTATATATATTATATATTATATATATATTCTACTTTGCTGAAGATTTTGTGACAAAAACTTCTATGCAGATTTTTCCAAAATTTTAAAATAATATTTAAATCCCTTATCATGACAAACACAACTTTTTATTTTCTTTATTTTCTTTCTAGTATGTCTAACTTCTGTGCCTATTCTTTCATCATACATGTTTAATACTACCATATCAAATAATTTGCCATATATTGAAATCTTATGATTTTGCATTTCATTGTTGGTTCACTCTGTTCACTCATTTGTTTTGTCATTCACTAATGTATATAAAACATAGCTTTGAAGAGCTACTATTTTCTAGAAATTTAACTAATTTCAATGCTTGGTAAGGTATGCTAGTCATTTGCTATTCACATGCCAGACAGAAGGAATGCATCCTATCACTTCTGGTCAAACTTGTACCATATGATATACCCACTGACCACATGTCTCTAATAAACACTTGAAATGTGTCTAGTTGAAATATGCTATAACAGTAAAATACAGTTTTTCAAAGACTTAACAACTAATTGATAATTAAAACTTATTAATTATCTTTCACATTGAGTTTTACTTTGTTTAATGTGGCCCTTTGGAAATATAAAGTTACATATGACTTCCATTTCTGACTCCTCTGACTTCTCTTTCATAGGACTGTGCTAGACCATCCTTCCCTCTATCATCCACACCTCCTTTCCCACATACTATATAACATTTACTTCATTATTTCAGTCTATGCACCAATAGTCATTATGTTGCATTATAATTTTGGTCATAAATTCTCAATTTTGGTAATAAATTCTCAACATTTTCACATGTTTGGCAAGTAGCAGATACTCAAGTAATGTTTGGTAAGTTCATCTTGATAGGGAATAAAATAATGCATATTTTACATACAAGCAATAAAGGATTTGTGGAAATGTTGCAAACCACTTCATTCTTCTAGTTAAGAAGGTACATCCTGTATGTGAGTCCTCTGGGTTTCTAAATATCTAACAAGTTCTCATTCTGTGTATTCTTTGAGTAGCAGTTTGATATCTGCTTTAGTTACTGGAGAACAACACATGCCAAATTAATTTCAGGCCCAATGATTCTGCAATTATATATTAAGAATGCACTGTGTCAGACTCTGTTTTAAGTGGTGATGGTAGGGCAGTGAAGGAGAGAAAAAGTATCCCTGCTTTCCTGGGCTAAAACTCTAGATATAGTACACAGAAAAGAAAACAAAAATGTAACCTAAAGAACTACAAAGACAATAAGAAAAAAGTAAGTAGCTTTAGATTATGAAATTAGGAAAGACATTTCTTTTTTTCATTGTTGTTCAAGTGCAGTTGTCTCCATTTTCCCCCAACCACTAACCCCCCACCCCAGCCATCCCCACCTCTCACTTTTGATCCTACCACTCTTTGGTTTTTTCCTTTATAGATGTCCCTGAAAACCCTTCCCTCTTTTCTGATGAGTTGCAATTTGAGCTGAAAATTCTGTACTGAGTAGGAATAGTTACCCAATGATGTAGGTGCAGATTATTATAGATGGATGAAAGAACAATTGTAGGTGTAGGAGTCCTGAACTATGATGAATGAGCTTGGCAAGCGTGAAGAATAGTGAAGAAATTGATATAGTTGGAGTAAATTAGGTGAGAGTGAGTGGAGTAGGAAATCATGTCAGAGAAATGGAAAATCTTAGTTCAAGTATAGTCTTGTGCATAAGGCAAGCAGTTTGGATTATTTTATAAGGGCAATGGAAAGTCATTGGATTGTTTGGTACATGCAGGCTACATCAACTTATGTAATGGTACATCTATTACTCTGTCACAAAACAAACAAACAAACTATGGGACATTTACACAATGGAATGCAATTGGGCCATAAAAAGAAGAAAATTTCACCCTTTGCGACAGCATGGATGGACCTAGAGAATATTATGCTAAGTGAAATAAGTCAGTCAGAGAAAGATGAATACCATATGATTTCACTCATTTGTGGAATCTAATGAACAGACTGAACAAACAAGCAAAACAGAGACATCATAGACAGAGAGCAGGATGATAGTTCCTGGGGACAGGGGTGGGGGGTGGTTGCGAGTAGAGGGATCGAGCAAAAAGGAAAAAGGATTCGAGGACATGGACAACAGTGTGGTGACTATGGCAGGGAGGAGAGTATAAGGGGGATAAAATGGTAATGGGAAATATAATAAAAATAAATTTAAAAATAATGGAATTTAATATATTGGATACAATTAGAATCAGAAAGACTATTTAACAAGATGTTTTAGCAAAACAAGTGAAAAAAAGATGATGTCTTCTCAAAAAATGTCTGTGCTGGAGACCACAGTGATATGACATGATGGAAAGCAGGGATTATGGTTTCACACATCATTTTAATCTTTGCTCTGTTGAAAATATCTGACCCCTAGTAACCAAAAATAGCTATTTTTGCTGAGTGTGTGTACAGTGCTCCAAGCCCCATTTAGAACACTCTAAATATGTTATTTCTACCCATTTTTCATAACCTTATTAGGCAAGTTCTGTATTTTTTTTATTTTATAAAAGGAAATTCTGAGTCTAAGAGCATTTGCATTATTTCCAAACGTCAAGTTGTAAAGTTGCTGGGATGGAATCCCTAAGACATTCTGAAATGATAGCTACTGTCACCTGTCATTTGCCAAAAACCTTATTGGATGAACAAATTGAAGTCTGAGAAGCAAATTTAAATATCACATTATGTGATTTACATATGCAGAGTGGCCACTTCACACATGTTGTGCACTACTCAGAAGAAAGAAGGTGCTAAGGAGGTCTTCTCTCATCTCAGCTGTGCCCTGCAACCACTTCTGCTCTTCTTTGGCCTGTAGGGGTTGCTGTAGGATTCTGGTTGGCAGTTGGTTCTCACAGCTGAGTAGCCTACTAGGCAGAGTCTCCCTCAAGTTTCAAATTTTCCCTCAAAATATCTCAATATTCTTTGGTTTCTTTTCTAAGCCTTACATATATATCAGTGCATTCCTAAATTTTTCAAATTTATTCAGATTATGTCATCCTCTTGCCAAGCAAAATAGCATTTTCATCCCATGTATGATATAAATTTTGTTTATTAAGTACCCCGCATGAATACTGTATGACTAAATAAGCTTTCTGTATTTTCCACTGTTTGGCATGTTGAAATATACTACTTTTTTCTTCCTTAAGATAATTTTTAAAATTACCCTGTTTGTTTTTAATGTTTTAAAAGTAAAACCTGAGCAGTGATTTTTTTCTCAACTGAAGTAATATATACCTAACTCTAAATAGCTTGAAAAGTTTGGAGCAAACTAATAATAATAAGTAATTTGAATAAAAAATGCTTTGGACAATCCTTCAAAATACTTTCTACAATTGAGTTTTGTGTCTATCTTTCACTTTCACTGTTTTATTTTATCCCTAAATATTAGGGATCAGTACTTCTATATTCATTTGTATTTGAAATTTCCTCTCAGATTTACTCACTATAATTTCTGTTTCCTTAAAACAGCCTGTCCCAATTACTGCAGAAAAAGTGGTAGGCTGCTGTTGAAAAATGCTATTTTTTCCCCTGAGAATCAGTTACTTTGGTGGTGGAAATAACCTGCTTCTCTTACTTTATCTAATTCACAGCTGTAGGATCTGGATGAAAATACTATCATTGCCTATTACTTTCAACAACTAGGGAATGAGAATAAAGTTACCTGGTTTGGATGCTCTTCCCAATGAGTAATCCTTACATGTGATCATATATGTTGATTCTAAGCTTAAAGCATACTCATGGTTTCTTGCAGTCAATTTGTTCTTTAGCTTCTTCTAGTTTCATTTTTACAAAAGTTATTTCTATCAGTCTTCCATTTTTAGGAATTACTCAAAGCTATGGCTGCCTGATGACATTTTGTCACTTTTCTGATGGTATAATAGATCTATTCATTTTGAAATACTTTTTTTTTTGCCAATGAAATCAGGGATAAAAAGAGATAAAGTCTTTTTACCCATTTTGAAATATTAATCAATCATTTCAGGGATTATATTTTCATTTCCTAAAGTACAAACTTAAAGGCTTCTCCTAACTGTTTAAAATCTTTTATTTTATTTTTAAAACAGATTTTATTTATTTATTTGTTTTTAGAGAGAAGGGAAGGAGAAAGAGAGAGAGAGAAACATCAATGAGTGGTTGCCCCTCACACTCCCCCTACTGGGGACCTGGCCCACAACCCAGGCATTTGCCTGACTGGGGATCACACAGGTGACCCTTTGGTTGGCGGGCTGATACTCGATCTACTGAGCCACACCAGCCAGGGCTATTCACTGCTTATAATCCCTACAGTAAAAATCAGACTTTTTAAACACATCAGACAATGACTTTCATGAGTTTTTTTTCCACTTTAGCTGAAACTCATCAATCTTAACCCTCCATCCTCTTAGTCACAGTGGACTACAGAGTTTATAATTCTTGAAATCAATATGTTCCTTCTCATCTTTCAAAATGGTATTTATTGCTTGCTCTTTGCCTGGTTTGAATTCTCCCAACATTTATGTCATAACTGTAATGTCATTCTGGCATTATGAATTGTTTGACTTTTCTCTTAACCTAACGAGATGCTTTTTCTGTGCAATTTTAACATCTTAGGCATGTATTGACTTCAAAGCTTTTTATTACATTTTGTTGTAATTTTTCATATAAACATCTCCTTGCTAGGATATTAGCTCCTTAAACAAAGACTATATCTCAGCTGTCTTCATAATTTCAGTGCCTAGAGTGTCTCAATATGTATGCTAAAACATTGCAGAATAATTCAATAAACTATGGCAGCCATGACATATTACAAATAGTTTAATATCAACACAGCAGGATATAATAACAAAAGGATATAGTAACAATTGATTTCAGAAACACTATCATACTAGAGTTAATCACAAGAATTTCTTTTTAGGCCAGTCTCCACTTTCTAGTCTTCTTTGTAAAGAAAGAAAATAACTTTTGATTACATGTTAAAAGCATAATAAAGTCACTCTGAGGAGTTATATTCACCGATTAAAATTGCCTAGACATCTTTCAGTGTTATGTATCTTATCCTAAAACTTAGTCATCTTAAAGCTCTTCTCTGGAATATTTTTGAATTCTTTGCATATACCTTATTAAGAGCAATAGACAATCATCAACCTCATATTTAAGGCTTAAAATATTGCCCAATAAAATGCATCAGTTTTATCATTGATAAAGACTATGTTTTCCATTTTCTAAATGGCTATAATTTCCCAATCAACTCTATTTTTAATTTTTATCTAAAAATGTGTTTATCTATTTTCATTGAAAGTTTAAATTTCTCATCTGCAACAGTATTCTTATCAAAATAATATCTACCTCTTTATTAATTTTAATTTCTTATGAAAACAAGAACTTTAATAGTAATCACCAATACTTTTAAAGTTCATAAAGACAAAAGGCAAAATATGCTTAGATTTCTAAGCACAAAAGTTCTCACAATATGAACATTTCAGAGACCATACATTAATATCACATGGGAGTCCTTCCTCAGATCTATGGTTAAAATTTAAATTTCTAAGGTACATAAATTAATTAAGCTATTATTTGGCATTATCATGGTCAGCATTAGACTTTGCTATAGGTTTCACAGCATACGTATTTTAGATTTCACTCTCATCCATCAATAAAAAGAATCATCTTAATATTTTTGCTAATAATTTTCATAATAAACTCATATATAAGATTAGCTTGCTTAATTCATTTGTCAAGTTCAAAAGGTCAGTTCAAATAAGTATCATATGGTAAATGGGATCTTATTTTCAGATATAATAGATAATAGAGATTATTAGAAAAGAGGTGGAGTGAAAATAAACTTTTCAAGGTATAATCATATATAAGCCACATGTTATGTGGTTTTATGCTGACGTAAATATTCATTGTCATGACAGTTTTTTTATAGTTTCTCAATTATTACATGCATATTTTTACCCATAGTTTTGATGTAAAGATTAATACAGTTACAGCAGAAATCCTGGACACAGTAATCAGGAAAGGAGAATGTGACACTGAGAGTAGAGAAATTCAATGAAGCATGGAGGTCCAATTCTCCTCTGCTGGACGCTGGACCTCAGTGTTGAAAAAAAGTTTTTCCATAACACACAAGGTGATATTAGCAGTTACATTTTCTGTGCTCAATTATGCTCTAATGCTTACATTGTCAATTCATCATTATAATAATATTCAATTATAAAATAAGATCTGAAGTAACTATTTACTAAAAGAAACAAAATTAATTTGCACAGAGTTAGACAGCTAAGTAAATGGTAGAGTCAAGGATTTTAAAAAGCCCAGGAGGAATTGTGCTCTTTCAGCTTTAAGCCATATTCTCCCTGGATCTACAGATAATGTAGGTTGAGTTAATAAAAAGAGGATAAACTTAGTAAAAAACAAACTTCATTTACATTTCTTCTTACTATCTAATTAAAAGGTTGAATAAAACAAAGAAACAACTGCAATAATATTAGATTGGTTGAAATTTGGAAGAAAAGTTAATGGAAAGATATACTTAAATAAATTTATTTTAAATAACGAAAATTTATTTCTTCCTAAATAAAAATACCACAGAATCATCATGAGCCTCTTTCTTGCTCAGAGACGTGAAAGATAAAATGATATTTAAAATTTGTTTAACCTCCCCAGGAAAGTTAAGGAATATGTCTATATTTACACCATAATGAGTTGTCATTTTACTTCAGAATATACCTTAGAATTGTGAACTGAAATTATTAAATAAAACATAGAATTGTTGACCTTATTGTTCTCAAGTAATTTTTTTATCTCATTGAGATATGCATTGAACTAAAGATTAATTTCCTTCTTCTAGACCAGTGCTTTTCAAACTTATGCATGGGATAACATAAGTGTTATAATATGAAATATATGTATGTACACTGGGGTAAACTGGCAAAAATTTTGAGGTATTTATATATACTTTAGTGAGGAGATATATCTTGTTTATTATTGTATTACTAGGAAAAGAAAAGTGAAATGCAAACTATTAAATGTGTTAAATATTGACTCCATATACAATTTCCAGAACCATCATTTTAGAAATAATAATATTTACACATTTTACTGACTACAAATCTCTTTTTCAAGTTTATGCTTGAAATATCTTCCAAGTCTTGATAATTTCATTCAATAATACACTTTTTCAAAAGCAATTTTAAGTAGCAAATAAAAGAAAAAATTATAAATAAAATGGCAATAATGAATTACCATTAATCTTACTTTCCAAAGGAAAATCCCTGCCTTGAACTTTGTCAGGATATATTAGCATATATCCCATTCATTCTTGAATATTTCATTTCATTTTAATATCAGTCAAGAAAATATATTTCCACAATTAATATCATTCAAATAAATTTCAAATTAAGGAAATTCACATTATTATCAATTCACTTTTTACTGAACCTTTAAATAAAACTCTACTTTTGACAATTGACCCATGATACTATAGAACAAAGAGAAGAGCAGTGTTTTCATGAAACACTCCTGTTCTGATAATGATGAAAAACATGGTTGATCACATTGTTTTGGTAACATTCAATATATAATTAAAATCTACAGACTGGGTAGTTATAAGAAAACTTCCCTCTCCTTCTATCATCCTCTCATTGCTGCTCAAATTCACACACACACACACACACACACACACACACACACACACATTTATCTAGTTTTTCCATAAATTTACCTAGGTTTTTATATCTTATTGGTCTTATACTTATTAATATATTATTATGAAAAATTTAATCATGATAATTTGAGAAATAATATGGAGAATGCACAATGCTCTTCTATTTAATAAATCTATTGCTATTAATTGAGCCACATGTAATAATAACTACATATTCATTAATCTGCAAGGAAAATTTTGGATTTAATAAACTTTAGTGTAATGTTCTCTCTCTCATTGGCTTTTCACTGATGCATTAACTAATACTGTCATGTGATAGTGGTGCCATTTCTATTCCCATTAATCTTCTTGATCCCAAACTTGACACTGATTATTTTATTATTATCATATTGACCTAAACCATGGGATATTCTAAAAATGCAAACCAATCAAGGTTTAATTACAATTAACCAATTTTAGATTCATGTTAAATTGATAATGTAAATGTTCACATTTTTAAGTTTCACAAAATTTGTTTCAACCTTCTAAATTTCATAAACATGAAATCATTTTCTAGAATATATAAAATCTAATAAAGCAAAAAGTAAACAAACACAGAAGAAAGCTAGAAAAGACAAACAAAACTAGAAAAATGAATTAAGAGCTTAAAGGTCTCTTTTTAAATTTTGACTGGTAAAATCAGAGAAAATTAGATTTATATAAAACATAGCAGTTTTGCAAACTTATAATCTTTCACTTGATTGCATTGCATTGTGCCTTCAGGAAATATCATTTCCAGTTTAGTCTCTATTAAATTTCAGAGCATTCAATTCTTTTTAATGCCATCATTGTCTTCTCTTCTTACAACTTCATGTTTTTTTTTTTTCATGCCCTCTGACGTGGTCACCAGCAAGCAGTGTCTGTTGTATTGTGGATGAGATACAAGACAAATTCACATGGACTACTGAGTCCCGTGGAGGAAAAGGGACAGCATGGCTTCTCTGTCAAGAAGAGAGCACCCCAGCCCTTGCCTTGATAGATTTTTATTGCTTTTCTGGGCACATTACATGATGGTCCTCATTTACTATGCACAGGTTCACTTTAGGTGGTTACCTTTTACAGAAAACAAAGGAGAGGATGCCACTAACCACTTCAAAGAGAAGGATGTTGCAGACCAATGACAAAAGGGGTTGAACTGGTTACACTCCATACTGGGGAGGTTCAGCACAGACTTTAGGAAGTTACAGTAAGCACTTCTTGCCTCAATTCAGGGTGAGGGAGTTTTAGCAAAAGCAAGTATCAAAGCGGCCTACATACAATGCAGATCTGATTCTCCAAGGGAGAACCTATCTGTGGGCATGGGTCCTGAGCATTGGACCTCGCTTTCCACTGGGGGCTGGGTCCACACCACACAGAACAGTCTTTTATAGCCTTCCATTTATAAAAAGGTTTCCACCCTTATATAAATGTAAAATATCATTAAATGGATAAAGAATTGGAAAAGATTACCTAACTTCCCCTTAACAACTTCCCTTAACAAAATGACATTTTGTTTAGATTTTCTAAATCTATAGCTATATTGAAATTGTAGATAGATATTTCTTTCTCCATGAGAATAACTGAAATTGCTAGAGCAGGAAACAGATGTCAAAATGAATCATGTCAAAACAAGGATGAAAGTCTAAAATGTACTCTACTACACAGATATGCAAGAAAAATTTCAATGCTTTGTTCTATATGACATCAGTATGAGGAGGAGTGGGACATAGGGGACTACGGTTGATGTGACCTGAGGCACCAAAAGAGAGGGAATTAATTGTATTGGTAGATCAAGAAACATACGCTGTCTCCTACATACTCTGGTCTCTCCAGGTGTCTCATTTGCCTGATCTCCAAGCATGTTTCTGTCATGCACTACAGTCTGTATCTTGGAAATTCATGGCTCTAGATGTCTTTAAACAAGGGCCAGGGAATAAAATCCCTCAATTTGCAACTCCTTCCTCATTCTATTCACCTTTTTTATTTACCTCCTTGGGAATTTAGCTTAGAAAGAGGAGCAACGGATATATTTCTGATTACCTACGGCATTCTGTATTTTCCCACACATCTCCAGCCTGGATAACAAGCTTTTCTTTTTCTTTTTTTCTCTAGCCACTTTGTGGCAAGAAAAATGTGGAAATAGTATAGGTTATAGAAAGTTGTAGTAATTTTTCTAACATACATTTTTGTAAAAAAGACATATTTTAGAATTGCATGTGTATTGGGGTGGAGATAAAGTACGGAAGGATTGCTCCAGTGTTGTTTTTTTCTCCCTTGAACAATGGAGTGAATGGTTGTGCCAGCAGACTGGGAGTGAGGCTGAACTGAAGACATTGTATGACCCACATGCCTCTTTGACACTCAGATAGAGATATCAATTTATATAGCTAGATCTTGAAAGAACTACAAGAGCTTCTAAAGTTATTTTTCTCTTAGGAAAGACTTAGACATATAATGGAAACTTGGTTATTGACCTCAGTCCTCATCTTAACCCTTAGCAGCACAGTGTAAGTTTTAGAAATATGAAGATGAAAACTATTTATTTTCTTTTCATTGGTAAGTTATTTTCATAAAATGCTTACAAACAGTTGCAGGAAAAAAGGCTTATATTTTTACTGAGGAAGATGTGTTTAGTTATACACATATCTGCTTCAAAAAGAAGCCTCTTTTTTCAAGTAAACAAACCTATTTTAAATCATTTTCAATGGCTTTTAATGGGATTTTCGAAGGCCAGAGATCACAAAATAATTAAGTTGATTTAGTAAGATTGAGTTGTGTTTTAAATATATACAAGGTATTATTCTTTAATGGGAGAAAGAAGTAATACAATGGTTAAATTGTACCAAAAATCTTTCTTCATATGAGATATACATATACTATATATACACACAAACTACATATGTATAGTTTGTGTGTATATATAGTTTAAAACATAAAATCATATATTTTAAAACATATGAATACATGTATTTTAAAAATGTATGAATTATTATCATCCTGGTCTGCTAATGCTAACAAATCTGGATGTGTTTGCTACTGAAGAGATAGTTTGTGACCCAGTTTCCAAGTGGAGGGGGCACACCATATGTGCGAGGCCATGTGGGGAGCCAAGATCAGTCAGAAGGAGCAACAGGAGAGCATGGGCAAGTGTCTTTACAGTGGTTTTCACAGAAAATTCAGGGGAAGAGAGGGTAAGAGTTAGAATGGTCTAGTTTTGAATAATTTCATTGGTCCAAGGTATAGAGGCTGTCATGAGATATCTGGTATTTACCTGGCCCTGGAGTGAGGGTAGAGCAGGAGATAATGGCTTAGTTGCCACAGCTCCATAAAGGAGGCAGTTGGTTAGTGCGGGCTGTTAGTTGGTTTAAGAGGAAAGGCACACTCCCAGCAGAATCCTGTGCTATTCCCAGGGATATCTATATCTATATCTATCTATCTATATATATTTATATCTATATCTATATCTATATCTATATCTATATCTATATATCTATATCTATATCTATATAATCTATATCTATCTATATCTATACCTATCTATCTATCTATCTATCTATCTATCTATCTATCATCTATCTATATCAAAAGCAGTCTCTTCAGGATCAGCAAGGACTCAATGTCAAAGCATGGCCAAATAGAGAAAATTAAAAATATGTAATTGACAAAATATGTTTACATAACATACATATCATATGCATATAATATTTGTTATATACTTTAAAGGAGGCCATGAATATACAGATATAAACCTGAAGATTTATCTTCTAATCAAAATATGCTGTCTTAGAATAAAGCTTTGAAAGTCTTCCTGGACATCAGTTGTCACAGGGAGGCATTCACAATAATCTCTTTTGATTAATTAATAGCAGTGATACCATAAACATTTAAATGTAGCCATCTATCTAATTATATCTCTTTTCTGCCTATGGAATTATTATGTGACCTTTGAAATATACTAGCAAAATAATTGACACTCACTTGGAAATGAAATAAGTAGTCACTACAGAAATACTGTTTGAAAGAGGAAAATATAATTGTAGGAAGAGGATAATCTGTATATACGTACAAGAGATGGACATATTTTTCAAAAGGTTTTTTAAAATTCCCTAGAGCATTCATTTAAGAGTTTTTAAAGAGTTAAAACCTAGAAAACTTTGCACAAACAAGATTTCTCAAATCTCAAGGATTTTTGAAATTCTCTGGATTTTAGATTATAATGAGGATTTTGGGTACAGCCTAAATCTTTGTTATCCTTCTATTGACTCTTGGTTTCCATTAATTAAATTTGCAGATTACAGTGAGCCTCTCTACTAACCATACCTGAAATAGAATTAGAATTCTACCTGCATGATCAAATATATACCCAATTATAATAGTGCAAATAAAATGCTAAGTATCCTTTTGTTTTCTAATATAGTACAATACATAAAATTCTAATAAAGGTTGTAATGTTTCAATTAATGATTCAAAAACCTTATGTGTGCATGCTTTTTTATTATAATTTTATTGCATTTTTCCATTACCATTTAGTCCCCTTAAACTCCCCTCACCCCTGGAATCAACATGCTGTTGTCCATGACCATGAGTCCTTTTTCTTTTTTGCTCAGTCCCTCCACACCCTAACTTCTCCCCTTAGCTGTCATCCTGCTCTCCATGTATGAGTCTGTTTTACTTGGTTGTTCAGTTTGCTCAATAGGCTCCATATATGAGTGAACTCATATGATGTTTGTCTTTCTCTTCACTTGGAGCATGTTCTCCAGGTCTGCCCATGCTGTCACAAAAGGTAAATTTTTCTTCTTTTTATTGGCCTTGTAATATCCCAT
>PVKM010034728.1:0-15460 GCA_004027735.1 Carollia perspicillata
GGTCTCCGTAGACAGAGTGGAGGAGCCAGGACCTGAGCCCAGACGCCTGCCAGTCTCCACACAGCCCCGGACACCTGGCAGCAGGGAGTGGCGGGCATGGTGGGACCCCCAATTGGAGGCCCCGCACCGGGCTGCCGCAGGGGGCCACATGCTCACCATTGCACGCGCAAGACTCCAGCTGCTGCTCCCTCTCACAGAAGGGGATGCACTTCCCGTCCTTGCACTTGCCCAGGTCCAAGCACACGGTGTCGTCCTCAGCATTTCCAGGAGGGGGGCACTCACTGCTGTTACCTGGAAGCACCAACAAGCAGACGCCCATGAAGCACAGCCCAGAAGTTAACATATCAACTCGTGGGGAAAGAATGGAAACACAGCATTGCCTCTTCACCAAGGGCCCCTAAGCTCAGCATGCAGCAGGGCAACCCAGAGCTCTCTCGTGGCACAGGTCGCCGGGCCCTGTCCCCAGAGGTGTCAGTGCAGAAGGTCCAGGCAGGGGACCAAGAATGTCCACGCCCAACGAGACCCTGTTTCTAATATGACACGGCACTGCCACTGGTGCAGGCCACTTCCTCACGACAAGCGTGTCCTCTGCTAGCTGCTGCCTCGTGTAAAGTATCACGGGGACAAAAGGCTGCTTACTAAGAAGAAATGCATTTTATCAGACTGTTGTACTTACACTTATTTAACGAGAAAATATCTCCCTGGCTGGTGTGGCTCAGTGGACTGAGCTCGGGCCTGCAAACCAAAGGGTCGCCAGGTTCAATTCCCAATCGGCACACGCCTGGGTTGTGGGCCAGGTCCCCAGTAGCGGGGCAAGTGAGAGGCAACCACACATTGATGTTTCTCTTCCTCTCATTCTTCCTCCTTTCCCCTCTCTCTAATAAATAAAGTCTAGAAATAGAGAGAGAAAACATCTTTCTGACTCTGTTTTATTAAAGACTGAAACACCAAGCACAGCTAGGAAATGTTTTTAAAGCCTGACCAAGATATTCAGGCTCCTGGTATCTGGCAAACTAGCAGCGCTGACAGATCTCAGCACGTAAAACACCACAATTACATTTTATAAGATGCACCTGTAAAAACCAAAGGACCATAAACAGGAGACACTCCTCACACCCACTAGGGTGACAACCAAAAAGACAGGGGACAATAAATGCTGACGAGGGCGTGGAGAAACTGGAAGCCCACACTGCTCTGGTGGGGGCAGGGATGGAGCAGCTGCCAGGGGAGACAGCCTGGCAGTGCCCCAAAGATCAGAGAGGGTCACCATCCAACCTGCTGGGGGAACAGGAGTGAGCTGAGATAATCCCACGACTAACACTCTGCAGGTGCCCATCCAATGCTCTCAATGCAGACACAGACACCACGCTGCGCAACAGAGACGACTTAGAAAACCAAGCTAGAACCAGCAGGCTGGTGCAGCTCCGTGGACTGAGCACCCGCCTGCGAACCAAAGGGTCGTCGGTTCCATTCCCGGTCAGGGCACATGCCTGGGTTATGGGCCAGGTCCCCAGTTGGGGGCGTGTGAGAGGCAACCAGTTGACGTTTCTCTCCTTCTCTTTCTCCCTCCCTCCCTTCCTCTCTCTCTAAAAATAAATAAAATCTTTTTTTAAATAACTTATTTATTTATTTTTAGAGAGGGGGGAAGAGAAGGAGAAAGAGTGGGAGAGAAACATCGATGTGTGGTTGCCTCCCATGTGTTCCCCACTGGGGACCTGGTCTGCAACCCAGGCATGTGCCCTGACCGGGAATCGAACTGGCGCTTCTCAGGCCCGTGCTCAATCCACTGAGCTACACCAGCCAGGGCAATAAAATATTTTAAAAGATCTAAAGTAGACCACATTTTGGCATGTTAGAAACACACACAATACATCATGTTTCCAGGGTATACACACATCCAGACAAATGTCAGACACACTGGAACGGATGCCCGTGAGAGGCAGGAGAGTGAAGTGAAGGAAGTAAATGCCTAAAAGAAACAGTAACGGGGCCCGGCACAGACCAGTGACAGGTGTGCCACAAAATAAGGAGTGCCACCAACCCACCTCTGCACGAGGTGAAAAGGGTGTTTGCACCCGCATGACATGACCTTGCTTCCCGTCACGCACAGCCCACCTGAGCTGAGAACCCCGCGCGCACCAGCAGGAGGACACACCTGTGCAGTGAGACACGCCTTTGCAGGTGGCGTTGATGGCCTCCTGGCACTTCTTCTGGGCCGTCTCGAACTGGCAGTTTTTACAGCAGGGACTGTTCCTGTCACTGCGGAAGAAGGGGAAGTTTAAGTCAGAGGGCAGCCCCACAGCAAACTCCACGGTCACGTTACCAGGCCCTGGAGCCCGGGCCTGCAGGAAGGTCTCTTGGCTGGGCCACCCTCCCGCACTACCCGACTGCCCAGGTGCCCTGTCTGCCCCTCCCAATGCAGACTCGGGTGGCAGCGGTGCAGAGAGGAGGTACAGCTGGTCCAAAGGGACTCATCTTTAAAACATCTTGGTGTCCTTGGTTTTCATTAACATCGTATAGAAATTAAAAGAAAAAACAACAGGCCTGCAAGGCAAACAACGGCCAGGAGACTGGGGAGCCCGAGCGTGACCCCCTGAGAATCTACGGTGTTCACAGGCGCCGTGCCCCGCCCACCCTGCCCGGCCTGTGGCCACGTGCCCACCTGCACTGGACGCCCTTCTTCAGTGTGCAGTCGCTGTTGCAGCAGGTGTCGCTGTTCAGGTGCATGATGCCGGGGTCGCACTCCTCCCCCTCATCCACCCTGGAGTTCCCGCACACCTTGTTGCTGCGCTCCTGGAAGCACTCCTGGGCCTTGCTCTCGATGGTCTTGTAGATGGACTGCTTGCTGCAGTTGGAGAACATCTGGCGAGGAAAAGGCCACAGAGGGCCCGGAATAACGTAAAGACGCACCGCCACGTGTGTGCGGCTCTGCTCTGGACTCGACGTAACTGTCATGCTCAGAGCCTCCTGAGGCACGTCCAGCTCTGTCGCTGTCACCTCCAAATGTCCTCCTGTGCCCCCCGAGTTCTTTCCCTCTTCAGAATGTTAAAAAGCTGGGGTGAATTCAGTTAAGAGCTCAAAACCCGCCACAGGAGGGCCAGCTGTACACAAGCTGAGCCCGCGCACCCCAGCAGGATGGCCGGGAGCACAGGCAGGGTGGCGCCCCAGATAGCTGTGAGCCCTGCCAGGCCACGGGCCGTCCCTCCCTCAGGCACAGCACCTCCCGGTGACAGAGCAGACTAGTCGCAGACCTGTCCTCCTAGGCGGAAGACCCAGGCATGTAAACAGGGTCTGCATCCAGTGTACGCCCCCTTTGCCTGGCTAGCTATACAAATGGTCCACGTTTCAAGTCTCCAAGTAACTGAGCGCAATAAGAGGAGGCAGTGTTACATACAGCCTGTTAAAAAGATTAATTTCCAAACTTTCAGCTAAACGTTTTCGTGGCCGCCAAGATTTTAAGTTTCTCTTTGTTTTCTAAGGTGAGCAATGTCTCAAAAGGAGCCTCTACCCCCGCTCTCCCCAACCATGGGAATGGCCCTTTCTACACACAGGAAAACTAACCAGGCGCTCTGAAGAGCCCCTTCTCCAAACCACCCAACATGAAGAGAGCGTCAGGATGGCTGCCAGACCAGAGCAGGTGTGGGGGATGGGCGAGGGCTGAGGGGACCTAGAAGTACACACAGGCAGCCCCAGAACAGCCATGGGGACGCACAGTGCAGCACGGGAAAGGGAGCAGCCAGAGCACTCATACCGGTGACCCAGGGCCACGAACAACAGTGGGGGGACTGCCTAAGGGAGTGGGGTGCTGGGAGGAGGGGGCAAAAAGGGAAAAATCAGGACAAATGTAATAGCAAATCAATAAAATATAATTTAAAGAAAAGCAAAGCGGAACTCTGGCTATTACCAAACTCTTAAACTAAGTGCTCTTTCTTTCACTATTTGAATTTTTTCTGTGACAGGGCTTCTCCCGTCAGCATACCTAGTGAGAGGCTCAGGAGGTACCGCCCTACTCCTTTACGGTGGCTACAACTGGTAAAACTCCAAGTAACAGTAACCTTTCACATGCTGTACTGTTTAGGAGGTTTTACCGTATGTGTGTGTTGGTTTTTAAACAACAATGAAGGTATGAAAAGGGAAATAAGTACACAAAAAGGACCTTCCGATGAATTGTTACAGTACAGATATTTAAGGGGCCGGGCTCCAAAGGAAGTCGGGACAAACACTGCAGTGTCTTTCCTGCTTAGAGTCCGGCTCCCTAGCCCCTCCCCCGCCCTCTCAGCGGCAGCAGGATGTCTTCGCTGCTGCTGCTTCGAGCTAGGTGAGGTGACAGGGCCCGACATCTCAGGCACTTTCCGTTCAGACTCTAAAGGTCAGTCACAGCCACTCTTAAAGTCCCTGAAATAGGTGGCAATGCCTCCAGTCAACTAGTGTGCTCTGTCAGAAACCCTACCCAAACGCACGCCCCGCCCCGGGTCCTCGGTGATGTGCAGCACCCACCCCCGCACCCCCAGGACGGACCTGTTCTGAGCTTTCACTGTAGTTACGCGGCTGCTCCCTTTCCTACCCACGCCGAGCAGCTCCGAGACACGTACCTTATTGTTCTCATGATCCCCACTCACAGCAATGGGGTACATCACGTATTTCCCTCCCTGGTCCTCGTTTGGGGCGCATTCCGCTAGACCATCCGGATCATGTTCTGCTCCAAAATTGTGCCCCAATTCATGAGTTGTAACCAGGTCAGCTTCCTTAAAGACCATGCAGAGAAAACATTACTTCCCAATACCCAGCTGTGGCCAGTGGGCCTTGCTGACGTGAATCAGGTCCTGATCGATCAGATGCCGAAGGAACCCTTATCTCAGCTCAGGCTAGAACAGTCCCCTCTGCACCTTCCCTCGGGGGTCTGGGCAGCCGCGTCAGTCAGTCACCCAGCTCTGTCCACTGAGACAGAAGCAGAAGCCAGTGGGCGGGGCTTCCAGACCAGCTTTCTAACGGACAGACTGTGCTTGCAGTGTCCTCCCTTCTGCAGCACAGAAGGGAGCCATCTTGGGAACACAGGGTGACAAGGAAGACAAAGGCCTGGGCTTCCAGGGGCCCAGAGACAGTGTTAAGATCCCGGGCCCTGGAGCTCCTGGAGCCTTGAGGAATGCTGCGTACGCAGTACGGCCTACAGACCGCACCGCTCGATGGGGGCGAACTCGCCCCTCGCTAAAGTCTCTGGGTATGGGATCGTCTGTTACGTGGGCTCTCTGGAATATGTCTGACATATTTCTAATGGACGTATCTGGGCAAAAACAAGATCCTAAAATCTTCCACAAGGAAAAAACAGGCCACATATGAAGAAAGAAAATTGGCATGATTTCAGATTTGTTAATAGGGTCACAAACACTAAAGGACAATGGAGCAACGCCTTCGAATGCGGAGAGAGCGGGGCACACACCAGTTCTCATTTCCAGATCTGCAAAATCCCAGGGGTTTGCTGTAGGTCCCCTTTCTTAGGAGGCTGCTAGGGGATGTGTGGTGGTGTGAATCACGAAGAGGAGAAGCAGGGGCCCAGGGGACAAGTCCGGGGCGTCTCCAGACATCTGCCACACGGCGGGCGGGGAAGCCACCACCCACTGGGCGGGGCGGGAGGGCGGGCTCCAGGGGAACGCCCTGGGGAAAACAGCCGCCCAGGAGGCTCTGGAAGGAAGTCTGACTGGCAACTTCTGTTTTCTTCTGTATAACTTTATTTTCATACTGCCCACCACAGAATGTGTTTTTTTAGACAGAAACAAACAAAAATACCCAGTATGCACTACTCTTTTTAGAAGATATCTACATAAATATACAACCATAGTAAACTAAAAATCTATCCTTTAAAAAAAATAAAAGAACGTACCTTTGTAAGAATGGTTTTACCATAATTTTTTGTGCTGGTCAAACCACTATTCAAATAGATATTCTTCTTCCCAGTGGGGCTGTAGTACGCTAAGGAGAGAGGGGACAGGCAAACGCTGTGTTCGGCACAGGGCACCATGGGAGCCCAGCAGCCTGCCGGGACCACACACGCACGGGTGGGAGCTTACCCTTCGGACAGACGCCTCCGTGACTGTTTGCTCTAGGGGAGCCAACATATGCTAGTCCGAGAGTCCCCATGTCGAAGTCCTGGTACGTGAAAAGGTGTGCCAGACAGACCTTAGATGCCTCTTCAGCTATGTCGAAGCTAAATTGCTTTAAGAAAGAAAAATATTCTTAATGACATTCACAACAATGTCATTCTGTAAGATGCTTCAACCAGGTACAGCACCATGACCATCACCTGCACTGGCGGGAAGGTGCGGAGGCCCACGAAAGGGAAGACGGGGAGCTCTTTACAGCAGCTGTCAGAAGCCCCGGGGCTGGCGGGGACCCTGCAGCCCAGCACCGGACACCCCAAATGTGTCAGTCTCAGGGTGGGACACTTCGCCAGGGAGTCTCAGCACCTCACCTCACACCGAGACCTCACACATAATTCAAGGGCTCTGTTGGTTAGGCAGGGTGTTGTTTTTTCATAATTTGCTTTGGTTTTACAATGTATAGGAGTTATAAACATAAACATATAAGAAAGCATGTATAGTTAGTGTTATGTTACAAAAACTGAGATTAAAATCCATTTAAGTCAGCACCGGTACTTTGGGGGGATTTTTTTTCTTAAAAGGCCTCTATATATTACTTCAGAAACCTCTGCAAAAAGAACCCGTGGTCTCCAATTCAAGAAGACCTTGGTTTTTAAAATGCTTAACTGAGCAGCAGGAAAGGCCTGGGTGAGGGATGTGGTGTAGCCAGAAGACGCCACCCTGGCCACACGGAGATTCTGGCAGCTCGGCGGCACAGGGCAGGCCTCTGGGAACCCGCTAGGAGCCTGAGAAGGGAGACTGGGGGAGCACCTGCTGAGCCAAGGGCTTCCCTTCGCGCCTGCCCAGAGACAAGCCGACAAGTGCAACAGTTCGGCTGTCCCAGGGGTCAGGGCATCTGGCCGCCTGATTCTGGCCGTCAGTCACAGCTGTAGGACCCCCAAGGACAAGTCACTTAACCTTGTTGTTATGGGCTGAACTGTGTCCCCCCCTAATTTGTATGTTCAAGTCTTAACCATCAGTACCTCAGGATGTCACTGCATTTGGACATGAGGCCTTAAAGGGGTAATTAAGGTAAAATGAGGTCATATAAATGGGCCTAATCCAACCTGACTGGTGCCCTTCCAAGAGCGGATGAGGGTTCAGACAGACAGAGGGAAGACCACGTGAGGACAGAGGGAGAAGATGGCCATCTGCCAGCCAAAGAGACAGACCTCAGAAGAAACCAACCCAGCCAACACCTTGACCTCAGACCTCCAGCCTCCAGAACTACGAGACGATAAAGGTCTGTCCTTTCGCCCCCAGCCCATGGTCCTTTAAGTTGTCGGCAGTCCTAACACACTAGGGCACATGCTGAGTCTCATTAGAAGATCAACGGTGCCATCCTGACCGACCTCTGGGGTCACCCTCGGTCAAACTGGACAAGGCGCGTGGGCATACCATGCAGACAGAGTGCTCTATGGGTCCCCCCCGGGGTGAGGAGTCGGCCATACTCCTGGAATTCCATTCGACTCTGAACGCTGGATTTCCGCCTTGCGAGACTCTCACCAGAGAATCCAGGTGCGCCACACTGTGCCTGGACTGACCCGGGAAAACTACTGGATAACTACAGGTTATTTATTGTAACTGCTAAATCTGTGGTAATTTTTTCAGAGCGCCAAGAGGAAATTAACACATCACTGCCCTCCCGAAAGACAAACCCCATCGCCCCACAGGTCATGTTACGAAGCAGCAGCACACACAGAGCCGGGCGCTGACACCGAACACGATGAGCCACATTCTGTCGAGGCCCCGAGTGTTCAGGTTAACTACCTTTAGACTGATCGCCAGGACAAAAACACGAAAACTTAACATTCTCCCACAGACCTTCCAGATCTCTAGTTACATTTCTGCCGCCCTATTTATTACCAAACTGCTGGATCATTATGGACCTGAGAGACTCACTGAAAAGTTTCAGAGAGACCCAAACAAAAAAGATGGCACAGAAAATGTCAACACTGGGCACGCGCCGTCACCCCACTGGACGCTCAGAGCTGGCAGGGAGCGGCGGCGCTGCTCGGGGCACTTCCGTGTGCACAGCCTTTCTGCCCCCTGCCACTGGCCCCGCTGCCGGGGACAAGGGGACTGCTGGGTCGGCCGGGTGCTGCTCCCGGTCTCCACGCCCTTCCCCCACCGCCCCTGCAGCAGCGCAGACACAACCAGCCCACAGGCACCGCTGGGCTGTCCCAGCGTCCCTTGGACCCTGGCCTCCACGACCCACCTCGAGCAACATCTTCACATCCCACGCATCCTTTTCTTCATTTGGGTAGCTTTTTGCCATGTTATAATGCTTTTCACCAGGTTTGACCTCTTGTGGAGACTTGAGAATGCGAATCTATACTTAAAGAGATAACATGCTTAGAACACTTGGGGAAAAAAGTCACGAACTCTGAATACTGCACTGTTCTAGACATTCAAAAAAAGACTACGATTCTAGAGAAAAATATGTTTTAAAACCAGGATTCCACAGAATTCTTCAGCTCTAAATATTCAATGTTTAAAAACAATGGGAGAAGCATATAAGGAAAACATGTCAATGAATGATTCATAAATTTATAAATGTACTCCCAAATTTTCATTGCCTCTGTATTTGGTTGAAAAAATGGCAACTTAATCTAAAATATTTATTGCAACCACAGTCCAGGAGGCAGAGGCGCAGAACGAGGAGCAACCGTCACTGCAGAGCGCAAAGGGTCACAGAGAGCAGGGCCGTCCTGAGCACACCCTGCGTGCACTTTGACCTGCGGAAACAAGGCCACACCCAGCACCCTCGTCTCCGGGGCTCTCTGGCTGCCTGCCTGCGGGGGGCACACTCTGTGGGCTCTGCCGCCATGCAGTGAGCTCACTGGGGCGGGCTTCGCAGCCTTCGCAGTGGTGGTCAAGGTGGATTCAGGGATGAAAGAGGAAACCTGCTGTGACTGCACATCTGCCCCGCACCTTCCCATCCACCTGTCTGTCGTCATTAAACAAGCTATGCATTTTCACCTCCTTTATCACACCTATTTTTTTCAACTGGTTCCGCATTCTAAAGCAGGGGTGTCAAACTCATTGTCACCGGGGGCCACAACAGCCTTGTGGTTGCCTTCAAAGGGCCAAAATAACTTTAGGACTGTATACATGTACTACTCCTTAACAGTCAAGGAGTTGAAATTACATTCGGCCCTTTGAAGGCAACGGCAAGGCCGACATGGCCCCGGTGAAAGTGAGTTTGACGCCCCTGCTCTAAAGCAACAAGGAGTTTTATTTACTGACCCCACAAAACTCAAACAAGTTGCTGCTGTTTAAACAAGAGAGGCAGACCCACCGGCGCCATGCCGGGAGAGCCGCAAACATGTCCGTGGAGTGGGGAAGCACGACCCAGGAGGACGGCGCCCCGCCAGTGTGGGGGTACGCACGCGTACGCACACGCCGTACGGGCACCAAGTGTCTCTGGAAAAACACACGGCACTGGTGACATGGGCGTCTCTGGGGAAGAATGTGTCACAGTGGGCAGCTTCCTTGGCTTTTGTACCACATGCGTGTGTTACCTATTCAAACAGTAACTTAAAAAAGAAAATGCAAGCAAAAGAATGGAGAAGGGAAAAATAATTCTTAGTTTTATGCAAGTACTATAAGAGTTTAACATTTATAAGAATGATGTATAATTTCACACTTTTTTAAAAAAATCTCTTAAATTCTATCTATAGAACCTATAAGATTAGGGTTAATTTAGTACAAAGAACCTAGGAAAAAATATAGAAACCGTAATTTCCATATCAGAGTGTCTGTCCAAAGCAACACCCAATTTCAAAACAGTCTTTTTAATCAGTCTTATGCATTTGGGACAGTCTGTACTATGAGACAGAATGACGACATCAGTACGTCGTGGCCGGACAGACGCTACTGAATCGGGTGTGGGGGAGGAGGCCTCGTGGTTCTGCGCGTGCGAACGCCCTGCAGCGCGCACAGCAGTTCACAGCAGCTTCTCCGACAGGGACCCAGCGCCAGGTGCCAGACTCGAGCTACAGACAGACAGCCCGACCGCAGAGACAAAGAGCACGGCAGGGGGTAAAAGGCCGTGAGCTCAGAGAGAAGAGAGATCACAGCAGCAAAAAAGCTTTCCGCCTAGAAGAAGCTTAAGGACAGAAAACGTCATCACCTATAAATAATACCAGAAGCACCACGTAACGTAACATCAAACAAGAATTCCTGGCATTTGAGAATATTTATTTATGATTACCTCTGAAGACAAGCTGTGGGGGATGAGTGTGAGTGACAAGCACTGCCATCACACTCTCACGAGTGGCGTAAGCACACACATGATCAATACCTGCTCTATCTGTATTCCGTAGCCTTTGAAGCCTGCATTGTCCCACGAAGTGTTTCGATAGATGTCGTCGACCCTGTCAATCAGCTCTATCTGTGTGTGGGGGGGGGGGAGAGAAAAGGCACATCTTTACTGCTCTTCGCAATGTGACAATTCCTGCAGGGAGAAAAAATCAGTTTGGAGAAAAAACACCATTATAAAAGTTTCCACCAGTTACAACGACTAGCACGATGATATCATTCTTTATCACCGACGCCGCTACCAAAGAAACTACTCCTAGCCCCAGATAACTGTCGCCAGCAGAACAGAACAGCGGTGCACCGTGCTACAGACCCAAGTAGTCAGACGTGCGCGAAACCAAAATGCCGAGTGACAGGCTCCTTAAAACTGCCATTCCAGTCAACTACAAAAATGAAAGTTAATCATCGATCAACTTAACTAAAATATGCTCTTCTAAGAAGTACTCCGTCTTCGCTCTCTCGGCACGCTCCTCAACAAGCCCCCGAGAGTGGGAACAGCACCTGGCACTGCAAATCCTGCCCCAACCCCAGCGGGCAGAGCTCAGCACTGGGGCCCCGTGACGAGAGCACCAGGGAATGCGGTGCCACCCTCCCCCTTCCTTCTGTACTCGGACTCGGGAAGGGCAAGGCAGTAGCGAGGGACAGTACAATAGCCAAGGACGGTCCACACTACCTGAGAACAAAATGTCCCTTCCCTATCTTCTCCTCAAAGATAACTTGACTGCTCAAAACTGAGCAGATGAGGTTTGCTCAGACAGCTGTGAAGCACATTATAGGTAGGAAACTGTAAGACTAAGAAACACAAGTTTTAAGAATAAACCTCTCATTATATTCATATTCTTGGTGTAATGAACAAAGAAGTAAATTAAGAGGAGCCCCTTGAGACAAAGCCCCATTAAGAAGCTTTTTCGAGAGCTCTCTTACTTAGGAGCAAGCATTGCAATGACTTCACACACCGCTCCCACTGACCTGACAATGGATTCTTTCACAGATCACGGGAGAGGAGGGCGAGGGAGGGCACAAATGAAACAAAACAGAGAACGGGAAAGGCGAGGCAGTGAGAAAGAAGCCTTCACTGCACTAGGCTCTCGGCCCATGAATAGCTGCATTCTCTTGTTTCCTAAACAGCATTCGGTCAGTGCCAAGTTAGGACAAATGAGGTCACACTGATAACAGATGTCAATGAAACCTGACCCCACGACTTTTCAGACTACATAGTAAATGCTCAAACACCCCGCGCCAATACTCCCATCGCCTTCCTGTCACGACTCAGCCCTACAGCTGGTTACGACCACGGAAGTCCCGTCTGTTTCGGGACTCACACCGGACCGTCTTCTCTGACACGTGCACAACTGGGGCACGCAGACTCACACAGATACCTCTGCCACGCTAGAGCACACATTCGCACGTGTCGCCAACGAGACCACCGCCATCACAGCAGGGATGTTTTCAAAGAACTCACCTCTGTGAAGAGAGGCCTAAACCTGAAGTGCACAAACATGCTGATAGGCAGAACAGTTCGAAGGTTTTCAAAACTCTGAACACAGAATCTGTATGCGGTAATGTAAGAGCCTCGAAGGAGAGCCCTCAAATACTCTGTAAAATACCTCAGCGTCTGGAACAGACGCGGCTTCACCCCGAGTCAGCTGCCCGCAGGCCCCCTGCACAGGCCGGTCTCCCGCGGAGCGGACACTTACTAGGTAGTTGGTGGTGGTGCTCTCCTCCCCGCGGCCCATGTGTCTGTAGAAGCGGTGGTCTGCCACCACCAGCAGCTTACACGTGTTCTTCAGCGGGGGAGGCTCGGCTCTTCTCTTCGCCCGAGGAACACGCTCTAATATGAATTTGTACGCACTATTAAATCAAAATTTGTCAAAACAAGGGGTTTTTTATAGCAGCCCTTTAAACCTAGCATGTTTTTGAAACAAACATTACTTGAGCTTAGATACCTTGAACAAAAAAACAATTTGGAGGAAAATAGGAAATATGAGGTTCTAAAATTGTAGAATTCAAAACCAAGGAAAAGTGTCTCTGTAACTGTCAAAAGGAGACGACTTTGAAAAGCACTCAGAAGTAGTACAGCCGCCACCTATTTACTGCTGGGCTCTGAAGCTCTCACTTTACTCTGGAAGTCCATGAATGAACCAAAGTAACGGTAAAAATGTCAAGGTAATCACACATTAAAAATTAGTTTGTGTTAACAGGTTGTTTTTCATATCAAATAATCAAACTACTTAAGAATTTATTTACATACTAAGCCCTGGCTGGTGGGGCTCAGTGGACTGAGCACAGGCCTGCGAACTAAAGGGTCACCAGTTCGATTCCCAGTCGGGGCACATGCCTGGGTTGTGGGCCAGGTCCCCAGTAGGGGGCTCACAAGAGGAAACCACACACTGATGTTCCTCTCCCTCTCTTTCTCCCTCCCTTCTCCTGTCTCGGAAAATAAATAAATAAAGTATTTTTTAAAAAGAGAATTTATTTACATACAAAATGCTAGTAATATTTTCTAAGGTTTTCAAAAATGAGGACAGTAGACTACTTCTCCAAGATTGTTGTTTTCAAACAACTCTAAGTGGCTCTGTCTCAAACTGATCACCTCCTTCTCTCTATACAGCAGAGAACTCTCGTTACCAACTAACTTCTTATAAACTTATCTAAAGGTTGTCTCACAACAGTATTATTTTTGTCATTTTTAAATACCTGCAAATAAAGAATATTTCTCTCAGAATTTTTTCTAATTTTATTTACTTAGTTTTAGCGAGAGGGAAAGAGAGAACGAGGGGAGAGAGGGACGCCCACCAGTTGCCTCTCACGCGCCCCCTCCCGGGGTCCCGGCCCTCAGCCCACTCAGCCCCACCAGCCAGCGCTCCCTCGGACTACTTAACCCCCCGTCCCCAACCTTTTCTTAAGTCCAAGCTTTATTGTTGCCACTGTTTCCCAGTGTTTTCATTCCTTACTTTATAGGCAAAAGAAATGACTTTAACATTTCTGAACAAAAGCATTTTCAACTTGATAAACACTTCTTTAATCAATTAGTAATCGCCCCTATTGAAGACAGCCGCAATGCTTGTTTTTCTTTTGAAATATGTTTTCTAAGTCTTACCATCATGGGGCTCTCTGTCTATCAGCCCTTCTGGAAGCAAATCTTCATTTTCCGCCTTTATGTAACCACACACTTTTGAAGACTGGAAACGTGAAATATTCCTGATATCTTCAGATTTATAAACCAACATTCTTTTGTCTTTAGTATCATTAATTAGTCTCCAAAGGGGCTGAAATAGAAAAAAGAATAATCAGGACAGAAAATATAAAAATTTCTAAACATTAAATTCTTACATCCTTCCTTGTTTTTGTATAGCTTTTTAAAAAACCCTCACTGGAGGACACGTCTATTGATTTCAGAGAGAGAGGAAGGGAAGGAGAGGAACACCGATCACTGCCTCCCACACGGGCCCTGAGCAGAGACCAAACCTGCACCCCAGGGCCTGTGCCCTGACCAGGAATCAAACCCACAACCTTTCGGTGTGCCGGATGACACTCCAACCAACTGAGCCACACCAGCCAGGGTCCCTTCCTTGTTTTTAGATAACATTCACTTCCAGGTTATTAAAATGACAAGTCATTTTTATCAAAAACAAACCATTCCAATTTTCATCACAGCATTTCTGCGCTGGTAAATAAATACGTGGCTATCCATTCTTTGACCTTATCTGCACATAAGGAGGAGCGCTGTGCTGCACAAGTTATGAGGTCCTTCAGAGGAGCCGGGAGAGAACAAGCCCCCGTCTTCCATCCACTGGCGCTGTTCCAGGCGACAGACACAGAGCAACGCCAAGTCAGACAAGGTTTCGGTTCTTGGGCTTTTTCATTCTAGCTTCCTTAACATCTCTTTTTTTAAAGGATTTTATTTATTTATCTTTAGAGGGGAAGAGAAGAAGAGAGGGAGAGAAATATCAATGTGTGGTTGCCTCTTGTGTGTCCCCTGTTGGGAACTGGCCTGCAACCCAGGCATGTGCCCTGACTGGGAATCGAACTGTGATCTTTTGGTTCACAGGCCCGCGCTCAATCCACTGAGCTACACCAGCCAGGGCTCCTTAATATCTTTTTATGTGCAGGGAAGAACAAACCCATTTTCATGAGAGAAGACTAAATCCTTGTAACAATATGCCTAGAATTTATTAGTTTCACGGAAAGCAGTTTTTTAAAAATCTTCACGTACAAGATTATAGGGCCATGGTAAATCAGAACTAACACTCGCAAAGTTACCCAAGTCAACAGGATTTTTCCGCTACCGTATTTTGCCACGCAGAATGTGCTCCTGTGTATAATGCACACCCATGTTTTGCTACTGGTTTCTGCCTCAAAAATTTGGGCAAAAAAAAAATGCACATTAAGCACGGCAAAATACAGTAATTTAAAACCAAGTTCTTGGACTTCCGGCCAAGATGGAGGCATAAGTGGAAACACTGTACCTCCTCTCACAACCAAGGTTAAGGACAACAAATATTTACAAACAATAACACAACCAGAACACAGAAAATTGAACTAGGGAAGTCCAACAACCATTCAACCAGACCGGTAAGAGGGGCAGAATCAGCAGCCAGCGGACAGGGAAAGTGGCAGGAAAACGTGGTGGCTGCCAGGATTGGGAGCGCCGGGCGGCGTAGGTGGCGTGGAGCTTGCAGACCCCAGACATGGGGAGGAGACAAGCAGAGCACACAGGGCACACAGGGCAGTTGGCTGACCACGGACACACATTTGAGCACAGATAAACTAGGCAAGACTGGGCAGTGAGACGGACCGCACAGCCCAGGGCCCCAGCGACAGGCAATAAAGCCTAAAAACACCAATTGAAAAGGTGCTAGGAGAGGCTCCCAGCCTCACAGGAGAGGTCGCCGGGGAGACCCGCAAGGTCCTGGAGTGTGCATAGGCCCTCCCACCTGGGAACCAGCACCAGGGGGGCCCAGTTTGCTTGTGGGTGACAGCAGAGGGGACGCAAATTTGAG
>PVKM010034729.1:0-15456 GCA_004027735.1 Carollia perspicillata
TTTACTAATGAATTTCTTGATCGCCCTTCCTTATTTCTAAGGGTCTAACGTTAACAATTCAATGGATCTGTTTTTAACTTTTATTCTAAAGGACCCACTAAATATTTAACACTGACAGATTATTTTTCTGAATGACAAGTTAGAACTTTTGGCTGTCCCCTCCTCCTCCTCCTCCTTCTTTCCCCAAGGTATTTCTTTCCTCAAGGTACCCTTTTGAGGCAATTGGAAAAAAGAAGGGGTGGGGAAGAGAAGAAGCAGGAGGAAGAAGGAAGAGAAAGCGATGAAGAGAGAGGGGAGGGGCCGGGTGAGTCTAGGACGGAAGGGGTGCATAACCTTAGAAAGCAGGTGAGGGCGAAGGAGCCCGTGCAGGGAGATGAGGGAGCAGAGAGAGGCTCGACCTCGCTGCTGCCGTGGAGACTGCCGTCTCCTCCATGGACACCGTGCCTCTCCTCCACTCCTGGGGGTAGCTAGCTGCTTCTCAGCTCTTCTCCCGAGAGAGACAGGGACCGATTCTCTAGGACATTGCTCACCGAGTCAGATGGAGTTCGAGTTTTCTCTCCCATTCAGAAACTTGCTCTGTCTTACTCTGCTCTATCCCCAGGTGGGGACATTAAGGTAAGATGTTTCAGATTATGGCGACAGCCTGGATAGTCCTCTATACTGGTTGTTTATTTACCAAGGAGTTATATTTTGTCTGTTTCTAAAGGAATTTCACAGTTTTACAAGCTTAATACAAAATTCAGCGGTGAGAGAAAAAGCAAAGCAGAAACATCTAAGAGGAGGGGGAACTCCCTGGCTCCTTTAGGGCTCCGATATTCTATACTCGATATTCTGTACTGGGACTGACCTGGGCTTCAGCTTTGCTGGAAGCTACGAGGAAAAGGGAACCATTGGACGGTTTTCACTTAACAAAAGGCTCAGCTGTATCTGCAGAATATTTCTGAAAGTATTTTTAAACAAGAATTGTCTCTCACCTAGTAGACAATATTTTCCAGTCCAGGTTTAGAAAAGACAGGAACACTAATCAAGCAAATGGTTTTCAAACTGACCCTCTTGAAATGCGGAGGATATAAGGTAAAATTGGAAATCCACGAAAACGCTTCCTAGGTGGGTAGGGTGAGAAAATATGGTTCATCCACATTTGGGGCAACCCTCATCTGACCCATGTATCCCTAGACACTCAACGAAGAGAAAGGAGAAAAACTTCCCAGATGATGCAAATTTCTGAATGGTGCAAATAATACTAATAGGAATAACGATCATAATGCCCCCGTCTTTGCCAGGAGCTCTCCACTCAATCATTCTTTCAGAGTTTACTGAAGCAACGGAGTAGAGCAGAAAAAACCGGGCCCTTGGTTTTACAGGACCTGAGCCCAACTCACGACACTGCTCCATCCTGGCTATGCGATCCCACGACAAGGGGATTCATCGCCCCGTGCCTCAGTTTCCCCAGATGGTAATAGTAACTACCGCCGTGTTGTCTCAAGGATTTGATGGAATCACGAGTAAGCAAACAAGTGGCTCAGTACCTGGAATTTGATCGGTGCTCAACGATTGTTAGTTGAGCCCTTTTGTAACAAAATGCGACTGAACATGTGATGTCTTCTCTCAAGGGAAGCCAGGAAGGTTCAAAAGGAATGTCCTCATAGAGTGATTTTCACTGGTTCAAAATGTACTTGGTCCTTTGAAGTCTCCGTGTAGTTGCCTTTCACACTCTGGTTTCTGTTGAGATTGTATAAAGCATTCGCCTTGCTTACCAGGGCAAAGGAAAGGGTGGCAGGAAGGTAAGGAAAGACCCTCTCATCCCGTCCCCATCCCTCTGTGGCCCTTCACCCTCTCCCTGCGCTCCCTGCCAGGCCCCGGCCCTCGTACAAAGGCCCAGGGCATTCAGCTCTAGGGTTGCTTTGTACCTGCTGGGCCTGCCCCCGTCCAGGGCCCCTCTTTGGCCTTTTTTCCCCTTTTAAAAGACCCCATGGGGGTCTCAGGGCCCAGTGGCTGGGCTCCCAGGTCACCTCACAGAGGCTGTGTTGTCCAATAGAAAGGCATGTGGAGTCCTGGGGTGAGAGAGAGGAGGACATTATCAATCATGAGCTGTGAAAAGCCAGGAGAGAGAAGGGAGAGCTGGGGAGAGCAGGGAGGACTGCATTGAAGCGGAGGGGTTTTTTTTCCCCCTGTTCCTGTTGTTGTCGTTGTTGAAGGGAGCTTTCTTGGATATCTGCCCAGACACATGCTGAGTTAAAGAAGCAGCAGGGTAAATTCTTAAAGAATGAATTGGGAGAAGGGAAGGAGCTGGGGGTGGGGAGGAGTAGTGAAAAGAAACCAAGGAATGATTCCAACTCCCAGACAAAGGAGGCCCCTGCAGACCAGACCAACCCCAGCCCAGCCCTTCTGTGGTTCAAATATTGGTTTGTTTAGCACATGATCTAGGGACACTGATGCTCCCTAGTAGCTGTTCGGAGCCCACAAAGGGGCCACAGGGAGAAACGACAATTTCTCGAGTTTCTCCTTTCTATCCAGGGCAGGCTGAGGATGCTTTCGGTGACATAAACATGGGACTCACCGATGGTAATGGCGTGTTCTCTTTGGTGCCAAATGTCTTTTTAAAGAGAAGAAGCTTGTAGAAAGCTCTCCTAGATTCTGTGGTGAGAAATTAAAGACCCCTCGGTACAGTTTCTGAAGTGAGAAAAACGAAAAAGACCTTGTGATGGTGGTGGGACAGCTGGATTTGAACCACGCTTCCCCCTTCCCTGGACCAGACGGTCCGTAGAAAGGTCAATAGAGAGCAACTTGCTTATTTAATTTTTAATTGTTTTGTTCATTCTGTTGGCCCTGAAATCCCCCAATAGGAATTATGTTGCCTGCTGCTTCCACACTGGTCAGACCAGACCTCAGAATAGAACAGCGGGTGAGCATCTGCAGTCACAGAGCCCCACGGCAGATTATTCATTCATTTCTTTGTTGCAACATGTATAGTTCAGCGATCCGGTGAGTCTTCATTGAAGACGGCCCTTGGGCCCCGGCCCATGCTAGGGCTTGGGCAGACACAGGTATATTGGGCCAGTCAAACCATAGATAGCCAGCATTTGCAGCAAGAGTTAATCAACCTTTTCCTTGCACTGACTGTAAGTTCATACCACAAAGAGTAACTTCACAATTTATGGAGACCCTGGGGGAAGTAAACATTGTAGTCACAGTGTAGTCAATGTGAATGGCACCTCCTTGAGTCAAGCATCGCACACTTTATGCACCGTATTGGTTAACCTGTGAGCTTCCAGTTGGCTCCTCTGTGAGTGCACCCACTTGCTCTGCACTTCTGTGGGAAATGGAGAGAAGGAAGAAGAGTGAAAATTGCACAGAGCTGCTATGTAAGTTCAACCCTAGTCATGCTTGGAATTTTTTATCGATGACCCCAAATGATGAAGTATGAGCATACCGCGGTCCAAAGCATGAGAGAGTGAAAGACTAAGTCTTCACAACACAAACTGGGCCTTATTATACTTCCAAGTAAGTGTAGTCAGCTCTCAGAGTATTCTTCTAAAGAGGCTATGTACCAAATATTGCCATTGTACAAGATGTGTTTGAAGTGTCCCTTTGTTGTCTCCAAGTCACTAGTTTTAAAAAAGAAAGGCCATCACTGCAGTTTCTAACCCATGAAGCTGACTTTTTCCAACAGGGCCCATGGGAACTACAGTGAGGCAGTTCCATTATGCTGACATGTGATGGAGCAGGTTACCCTTGGTCTTGTCACATGGCAGCGAAAACAGTGGGACTCACAATCTGTGAGCTGCCACAAGTCCTGACTTGTCACATCTGAAAATGGTTCTTAAACTGTAAGTCGTCCACAGTGTAGTGGGTGAAGATTCAGATGCCACCGAACTAGGAGTCTCGTGGAAATTGGTCACTTCAGGGGCAGCTGAGACAGTGATGTGTTTTCAGTCTGTTCTGATTTGTTTTTCATCATTGTGAAAGTTGTTTCTTTAGCATGCACTGTTTCTCCTGTACTGTGTAATGTAAAGGGTTGGACAGAAAGGGGTTGTAGGAGAGAAGGAGAAGAGACCTCCACTGACCTGTGCTTTGCATCTTCAGACCTGCTCTGAATTAAGCTGCATCCCATGAAATTCCTATATTGAAGCCCTAGCCTCTGGTGGGACTCTATTTAGAGTAAAGAAGTGGTTGAAGTTAAATGAACCTGTAAGGATGAAGCCCTGAGCCTGTAGGATTAGTGTCCTTGTGCTAATCCTAGAAGAGACACCGAAGATCCGGTTTGCTCTCTTCCATGTGAGATCACAGCAAGAAGGCGGCCATGTTCACGCTAGGAAGAGAAGTTTCACTGGAAACCAAACCCTGCTGGAACTGTGATCTTGGACTTTTAAACCTCCAGAACTGGGGAAAAACAAGTCTGTTGTTTGGGACTCCCAGTGTATAGTATCTTATGTGGCAGCTGGTGCTGACTCAGACACACTCTTTTTCAAGTTACATCTCTCAAATAAGTATAATCTTTAATACAGTACTATAATCTACATGGTGAATCTGTACAAGGGAGAAGGGCGTAGGTGAGTGATACCACGTGTGTTTTCCCCAATCATTCCCCAAACTGATTTGATCACAGGACACTTAATTTTGATCCAAGGTCAGAAAAGATCCATGTTATACAGAATGCCTTTATATTGGGAAATTCTGCTGCAATTTAAAACCTGAATTCTTACATGAGGCAGTGACTTTACACGGGTACAGTTTTGCCCAACCATAAAATTTGGGGACTGGCCTAGTGATCTTAAAATCTTGTTCCAGGTTGTCATTTTGTACCTCTCGCATTTTTAAAGCCGTAGAAGCATCTCTACGGGAAGATGCATAGAGGTGTTTGGAGCGTCTGCAGTTACACTGAAGTGTTTCCCTCCCTCTTGTTGTCTATGCAGAGGGTGTTTTTGCTTATTACTTAGCGCTGTGCAAACTTCTGGGATTGATCAGTTGGAAGCTGGGTGGGGCAGCCTTAGAGAGCAGAGTTACGAGGACACCACTCCGCTTCCTTGGCCAAAATACAAGTTTATTCTCATCCTGTGTAAACAATGAATACAGGAAAACCACACACAAGTTTTCAAACATACTGTTGCAAGAAGATTGAAGGTTCCTGTGTACTATGGAGGGGAAGGGTGGGGAAGAAACCCTATACATTGAGAATTTGAATTGATTCCAAGAATCTGGAGTCGCACAACAGTACATTGTGTTTTCTGCAGTTTAAAGTGTTTCCTTGGGTTCATGACTTCCTTACAGAGGGAGTAGATCATCCCACAAAACATTGGGAGGATGGGGAATATGGATCATGTGGAGAAACTTAAATTCAATGTTCTGCTCAGTGACTTTCTAGAGTGTTTATTCAGTAAGGCCTTGTACAGAGTTGTCTTTTTTTGTTTTTATTCCCAACTCTCCTTAAAAAAGAAGAAGAAGAACAAGCCCGGTCACACATTTTTGTGAATCCAGCAGAGGCTTGTTTGTGAATATTGCCGTTGATGAACTGTTCTTATCCTGGCCTCGACCGATGCAGAATAACACGGAGTGGAGAGTGAGCCCAATATGACTTGTTTTCATAGATCATCTTAGACTGAACCTCTTCTCCAGGAATTCCCAGGGCTTTTCTAGAAAGACGTGTGCTCAAGGGTTACCTGTCAGTTCAGGAAGTTTCAGAATCTCCTGCCCAAACATTCATGGAGTTTAGTGCTAGCTCTTACAAACTTCTGGGACTTTTTTCCTTTGGGGTGCCATTATGCCTTTCAATTGTGCCCATTTCTGATGTTTCATTACATTATGCCCAGATTAGTCATGATTCCTACACACAAGGGGTATTGGAATCAGGCGGAACTGAGCCTACTTTCTGACTCCCAAGTCTTTTTACCTGTGTGAACTTGGTCATGTAGTTAATAACCACAGGGTTCAGACTTCTCATTTATAATTGAAAAATAATTGTACCTACCTCATTAGGTTTCAGAGAGCATTAAATGAGAGAATTTTAAAGAAAGTCATCTGCGCCACCCCTGGTACTATGTAAGTACTCCATAAATGGAGGTTATCACTAGCATTGGCTTTAGAATACATGAGGCATATAGATTTTCTCAATTAAAACTAATGATATTTAGGTGATGATTGTGACACAGATAGTAACAGATTTTAAAATAACATCCATGCTGTCCCCTTCAGTCACTCACTGAGTTTTCTGCCTTGAGATGTCCCTTGGCATGGAGTTGCCTTCATCTCATGGACTTCCAGTCTCGCTGTCGGGGACCATGGCTCATGTTTCTTTGTATTCCCCGAGTGGAGTGAGACTTCCAGGTTTAGTGTTCAGTAAATAGTTGTTGATTACTAAATCGATTATTTAGAAAATGCCGAGAATGAGAAGCCACGTGCTTCCCTTCACTCTGGAGAGCGTGTGGTCTTCGGGGTACAGTGTACAGGAGGGAGCCCTACTTTAGGGTCTAGGGGGTCTTCGGTCACCAGATCCGTCTGGTGAAGCTGGACACCATTTAGAGATGCAACGAAAAGTCTTTGAGAAGCACCTTGGCTTCCAGCACAAGTGAAACCAAGGCCACTCTTGCTGTTCAAACATGAGTGAGCGTAACAACAACCGCCAGGGGAAACTTTGGAGTATGCGGATTCCCAGGCTATGGGCTGCCCCAGAGGCTCTGACTCTGTAGACCTGTTGGGGCCTGGGAATCTGCACCTTCAGAAGCACTCAGCTCAGGAGATCCTAATGCCCTCCGTGTTCTGACCACTCCCTAAGAAACTGTCCCAGCAAAGAGGCCCCTTCCAGCTCTTTCTCTGGTGAAACTGAGTTTCCTCTGAATCCCAGGGTGCAAATGAGCCACGGTAGAACCAGGTATCAGTAGTTAGCCCATCCCTGAAGCACCGGGACATTTGCTGAGTACAGCTCTTGTCCCCAGTGTCAGTGCCTCAGAGCCATCCCCCGCTGCCTCTCTCCTCCCGCCCCACCGCTCCGAGGAAAGCTGCGGTGCCCTGCGTGTTCTGATTACAGAGGCCTGGCAGGACAGCACGATGCTTGGCTTCCCACTCCCAGGGCCCGCCCCGCTGGTCCCTGAATGAGAAACATCTGTCTGCCCCCCGCCATTCTGTTTAGACTGCTTACACAAAATACGTGCTGTTCTACAAGCCAGGTCCCAGCACTCCCAGTTCTCCGGCCTCTGAAGTTCATCATAGTTGGTTTTTAATCACCTCAGACCAAGGGCTGCATTAGAGCAGGGCCGCCCCTTAAAGCACAGTCTTGTTTCCCACCTGTCACTGCTGGGTTCGAGGCCTAACTGTGTTCCTGGGGGCCTTTTGGGTGGATGGGAAGTGTCTGCTTATATCAGGAGCCCATGACTCTGGCAGTATGTCTAAGAGTGCACAGACTGGGCAGGACGGAAGCCAGAGGTCTAGGCCAGTACGCAGGCCACACCATTGACTGGGAGCTTGTTAGAAATCCAGAATCTGAGGAGCTTGGGGTGCAGATCTCCTGATGTTTCTGACATACACTAGTTTGCTTCTGGAGGACTTGAACTTAAGCTGCCATTAAATTTAGACTAGAAGCAAACTTCTGGAGAAAGGGAAACTGCAGAGGGCCTGGCAGAGGCTGGCTTTCATGTTGTCCTGAGATGTGGAAGCAGGCAACGTGCTGTGGCCAGGGCCTGCGAGTGTGAGGGAGGGTAGGATGGGTGCTGGACCAGAAGAATGCTGTGAGTCCGGAAGCCTGGGCAGAGCAGGCATGGGTACCAGAGCCCGTGTGCACCGTGGACTTCCTAAGTCATTGGGCTAGGAACCAGATGGGGAGGGGCGGGGAAATGGGGCTGGGTGTTCGGAACACAGGTAACAATGGTCAAGTTGGATGGCAGCTCCTGTGTGGGGAGGGGTAGCAGTAGCCGCGTGCTCCTGTTCACAGCACAGACGTGCAGAGATGGGTTAGTCAAGTTCAGTCCAGAGAACCGTCTACCAGTGCTATGCTCCCTGGGTCAAAATGGTCACAGTTTACGCTAGGCTCTGCTGGTGTATAGCTTGTGCTCTATGTGGTAGTTATTTTAGTTAGGGAGGGAAGAAGATAAAGGATCTTTCAAATTACAAGAGTTGCCTCTGATTCTGCCTGTAGGAGAGTGAGGGAGTTTTTTGTTTAACATTTGCCTGGTTTGGGCATTGTTAAACGGGAGGGTCCCAATGCCTGCCCTGAAAGGAAACAAATTCCTCGTTAAAAAAAATGAATGATGTATCGATATAGTTGAGAGCACAGCTGAAAGCGGAAACGCAGGACTGTGGAAGGAGGAAGATCTTGCTCTGGATCAGACTGGAAGGTCAAAAATAATAACACAGGACGGGACTCCAGGACTTTTCAGAAACTTGGGCCAGGAAATAAGGCAATAGGTGTAAATGCATTTGTATAGATCTCCAAAGATGGTTAGGTTGAAGTGTGGGTTACCCTCTATTTCATCATACATATAAAATAAAAGCTCCCAGAGGGCTGGGGCCTCATTTCTTCGCTTTATTCACCAAAAAATATGACCTTAGCCTTGCTTGAGAAAGCTCTAATAAGATACTTGTCAACGGGAATAACAATACAGAACATACTTTAAGAATTGGCACAAGAAAATACATGGTTAATTGCTAAATGAATGTGAACTAGAGTGTGGTTTATGAAATGGTAAATGCCAGCTCAGAGTTGTGAGTCTGAAGGAGGGCGTGCTCAGTGCTTGCCAGAGCATGGGGTGGGGTGGGTGGGGATGGGCTGAGAGTATCTATTTCCAGAGATGATTTGTGATCCCCAGGAGTTATGCAGAGGCACAGAGGTGGGGAGGAAAGGGCCAATCAATTGCTCAACAAACGTCCTCAGTCAACAGGGACCAGCCAATGTATTAATTAATCAATCAAATAATTAGTGTAGTCATCAAATGCCAGGTGCTGTGGCAGGGGCCAGAGATTCAGAGATGAATTACGACAGAAGTCCTGGCCCTCAAGGAGTTGTGTAGGTGATGACCAGCAGTGGGGATGCATAAACTGGAATACAGTGCGATGCCCTCCCTGCTCAGCAGCAGCTCCCTGGAATACAGTAAAGCCCAGGAGATGAGCTGAAGGAGGGAGGAGCCAGGGCCAGTTCTCTGGGAAGGGTACAATCTTTGGCATTTGGAACGAGAAGTGATTTTCCAGCATGTGAAGAAGGAAAGGGTATGGTGAGAGCTGCAAGACACCAGGCTGGGGGTCAGGGTCTATGGCAGATCCTGTGGGCCTTTTGTGAGCTTCTAGGAAGGTTGGATTTCACAGAGCAGCTGGGGTGAGCCACGGAAGAGGATTCCTGAGGGAGGGAGGTAAGGAAAGTTGTGTTTTTGGAAGGCCACCACTGTGTTGTGAGGAACAGCGAGGGTCAGGCCACAGGCAGAGAAATGACCGCTCATTGCTCAGGACAGCAATTCCTGGACCTCCTTCCCTTCCCAAGGAGGGCCTCTGACAGACCTTGGCCTTGGGTGACACCCTTTGGTGAAGCGCATTTTACGAACGTCATGACATTCGGTGAGCCCGCAGTTGCGAAGGAGGCAGCCTTAGGCTTCCCCTGCTCGCTTTCCTCTGTGCTCTCTGCCCTTCCCATTTACTGCCTGTGCTCTCCCTAGGGTCTTCCTCTGGAGAGAAAAGTCCATATGATTAAGGTCGCCAGATTTAACATACATACTTTAGTATAAATACACACACGACATACTTACACTGAAAAGTATTTGCTGTGCACTCAAAATTCAGATTTAACTGGTTCCCTGCTTTTTTTTTTTCAATATGGTAATTCTACATCTGATTTTAGAGTTCAGAGGTCCATCTTATCTACCTGCCCAAGGTCTCCTTTCCATATCAAGGTGCTGAGGCCCCGAAAGGTCAAGTGGTTTATTTGCCAAGTTCAGGCAGGCAGGCTGGAGCAAAGCTGTGACTTCCACACAAGCTCAGTCTGCTTGAAAACCTGTTATCCACACCTTAGAATGAATTAGTTAAAAGTGTCAGCCTGCCTACAGGTATTTGCATTTTAAAAGAAGGCCTAAGGGCAAAACCCCTAGAGTGTGAGTCTCCAAGAACACAGGTCCAGGAGGCATTCTGGTCCTGGAACTCCTCAGAGTTCTGTGAGGGCCTCCCACAGCCTGTTCTGGTAGCACAGGAGCCCCCCTGGCCCTCAGGTTTAACAGACAGTCGTGTGAGGTGTGTGGCCTGGGACAGCAGTCCCTTCCATTGTGACAACACCCTGCACTTTTCGCAGCACAGTCACATTATTTCGCTTAATTTTCATTTTTAATTGTAAATATTTACGCACTTTCCATGTTTCCAGTTTGGTTTCCGCCACCAAACAAACCAGAAAAGTTTCCACAAATACTGAATTGTGTATCCGTTTTTTGTAAACACATATTGTCAAGTTTTCATTCTTTTCTCCTCCCGCTCCCCACACCTTCCCACCTCTTTTCACTTTTTAGAAGGTCACAGCTTCTCCTTGTTTTTGGTGCTGGTTAGCACTGTATCAACGCAGCCTTTCTGCAGTCCAGGAGAGAATGTGGAGCTGTCGGTTCCAGAGAATGGGAGAGTCGAAAGTGCCCTCAGGCCCCCCTGGCTCCCAGTGCACAGGCGTGGAGTCCAGGGGCACTTCCTCCTTACCTGACACCACTCCATCCCACCCTGCTCTTTCCTTAGGAGTCTTGGTCTCTCCTCTTTCCTGCTTTAGAACAATCTTCCGAAGACCCTCGGAAGCCATGCTCGGCCCACTTTTTTGGCATAGTTTTTGTTGCCTCTTAATATCCATCTAGGGTATTCTAAGCTAAGACAGATTTGTAATTGGCAGTTTGGCAGATGAAGAAAACAAGGTTAATGAACACACCAAGCAAGATGCAAGACAGAACGTGGCAGGCCCCACTGTCCTTGGTTCTTTTGCCTCCTGCCAACTTTGGGTTTTGCTGTCATTTTCCCCTAACAGTTTGTCTAGTCACACCTAGCCTGTGAGGACTGGGAGTTCTTGTTACATCCCTGTTTGAGCCATTGCAATTATCAGGGTCTGCCACTGACATCCCTATTTTTCTGCAACTGTATGTGCCCATGATTTTCTCACCATCCATTTCCATTTCTTCTTTAAGAATCTTTCCATGTTAATTTTTTGAGTTGTTTGTACTCTCCGGCCTGCACAAAGGATTGCCAGAGGGTACGCTAGACTCTACTCCACAGGCTAAGAATCTTGTTTGATGTCTTGGAAACCAGCCGTGCTGGTAGGTCACCGAGCAAGTGCCCTGGATACAGGTCCCTTTTCAACCCAGGCAGTCTTTGATATGCACTCCTTCCTTCAACGAATGCGGACTGTACAGGGACTGCAGGAAGTGTGATCTGAGTGCAGAACAGGAGGGCTTCCTTCTCTGGGGAGGAGGGTCAGCCGGGCTTCGTGGAGGAGGGGGCCTTCCTGCCTGGCTGAGAAACACTTACCTGCTGGTAACTTATCAGCATTGCAGTCCACAGCAAGTCTTTTTTATTATTACCAACATTGGTGTACCTTTGATTCAGTGTAGCATATCTTTTATTTGATAATGAATATGGGGTTATTACACGTTCTAGTCCTGCAGAAACTGAGAGGTGTGCCTTTTATTTTAATGTATAATCATCTTCCTTAACTGTCTTACTTGCCTCTGGGGATGGAGGGTGGGGTGTGAGAAAGGCCTGGCCTCAGCACACTGGACAGTGTGGATGTTTGCCCCAGCCTGGGGGTGATGCTGTCCATTTGCTGCAGCAGGAATGAGGGGCGGGGTGCACATATGTTCCCAGGACCAGCAGGAGAGCTGCCTGGCTTTTCCTGACTCAGGTCTTTAGAGCCATTTCATTATTGTGTGGAAAGTGTTGTAAGCTCTACATTTCCTCACCCATCCATATCAATTCCAAGACATAGATGCATGCTAAATGATGTTTTGATTATCTGTCATCTCGGATTATCTGCCCTGGAGTCATTGGTATACACAGAGACATATGCAAGCACACTTCTTTCGCTAGGCAAGCCTCAAATGAGCTGACCTGCCCCTATTCCCTGTTATGGGTCATGTGCACCACGTTTCCATAATTCTCAAGTCTCATTTCCGCTTTTGCTTGTTTTATCCTGCTGGCCCATACCTGGTCGGCCCTCTCTCCTCCTTTCTGTAATGAAGATCCTCCCAGCCTCAGGGTTCTTCAAGGTAAAATACATTTTACGACCCGCGTTTCACACCCACCTGCATTCATTATAGCATTTTATTACCTATTCCATATTTTCCGTCCCGTGTGTCAATATACGAGCCTTTCCCTGCTTATCTACTCTTCTTGTGTACTGACATTTAGTATCACGCTGCACTCACGCAGATGCTGCAGTGTCTTCACATTGATGTGAAAGGTAGGCTTCAATGCAGAGCAGAACAGTAGACGATTCTACTCTTTCTTCTATCTGATGTGTTAGCTCAGCGGTTGCCTTCATAACAGTATGGGAAGGAGTCTGGGCACCATGAAACTTTATAAACAGGTACTGGGGACATCTGGAACCCTTGCTGCAGTCATGCTGGGTCACCTGGCCAAAGTGAGGTGGCCCTTGGGGTGTGAGGGAGACGCATGCTTATAAAGTTGTATTTCCTTCACCATATCTCTTAGTAAAGTGATTCACTCCAAGGCCTTACTGTTGCTGCTCAGATAAATGGGCCCTGATTCCTCCCTTCTCCCCAGGCCAGTGGGCTGTGTGGGCTGTGGGCTGAGCTGGATGGGAACTGTCTTCCCAGCCCCTTCTTGAATGCAAATGAACCAATCAGCCCCATGAATGACGCATGCTCTAAATCCCATTGTTTGGTCCTCTGGAGAACACACACCCAGACAGACCCACGCAGACACCTAATGACATGATGCCCGGAGCTGACTGTTGTTGTGGCATGCGGCAGCCACGCACAGACAGATGTGATGAAGATGAACTGATCCCATTTTTAAGAGAATGAAATAAGGTCTTTAAAACTAATAATCAGGCTCTCTCTCAGGCTGATACACATTCAACTGTCGGTTTGAAGGATGAGACCTTGATGTCACTTCTCAGCAATGAATGATTTTCTTAATATCTTTTAAAAAAACAGCCTTCTCCTTGCTTCTTTGCAAAGAATTAAGTATTACAGAGGAGACAGATGAGCAACCCGGGAAGGACCGCTCCTGGGGAGCCCACAATTCTCATCTGGCAGCGTCTTAAACAGTTCAGGCATGTGAATGAACCACAGCAATTGTGTTCCCTGATGTGGGAATCCAGGGTGAGGGGCCACCGGGGAGGTAGCAGGCATCAGTTTAAACAGAAAGTCTAATCCTTCCTTTCTACTTCCCCTATCCCCCACCCCCCAGGGAGGGGCAGGCTGATGTGCAGATACAGGAGGAAGGAGGCTGATGCAAGCTGTCAGGCAGACCCAGCGCCGCTGCTGTGGGACTGCCCATCAGCCCACACTGGCTTTGAGTGTCTACCTGGCTCTCAGCTACTGTTACAGGTGACACAGAGAACCGTGGGAGGTGACCACGCTCTTATGGGTCTTCCATTCCCTGGGGAGCCCAAGGCTATGCACAGTGAGTTGCCAGTCCTGGAGATAATGCTAAGGCTAAAGCCAATGCACAGTATTATGGGATGCTGCGGCCATCCAAGGCTGTAACAAGGGGTAGGGGACCAAAGCGGAACAGCTAGATAAGAGGGAATCTGAGATAAAAAGGTAGATGTGATGACCATTCCTTCCCAATGTGACTTCTCTGGGTCCCTGTGTGTGGTCAGCGCTTTGTAAACACTAACCGAATGAATAGCGAGATGAATGACGGAGGGGCACAGACGTGACTTCTGCTGTGTATCCAGGAATGACATGTAGGGCTGTTTAAACTTCCTCAGGAAGAGCAGGTGAAGGGCAACTATGATAACATGTGATTTTTTTTTTACTCTTTTTGATCATTAATGATTCGGATGAGGAAGATGGGAGAAAGCAGGGGCCACCACCGAATTCCAGAGAATGAGGGACACGACATGTGACTTTTGATAGCAGCAGGACCAGGAGCCCATGAGAAGACCTCTCTGACCACTTGGTGCAATATGCCTTCTTGATACTTACTGCTCTGTATTGTATTTATATACTGAGTTTTTGTTTTCCCTCAGAGAAAGAGAACTCTCTCCGCAAGTTCCCATGGTTTAGGGACGCGACACTCTGACAGCTACACTCCCATCTGTAAGGCTTCTCACCTCTATCCTCTCATTACTCCATATGACAAGGTCAATGTGGCAGATACATAATTTCCATTTTTATAGACCCAGACCCTAAATCAGAGACTTGAACTGACCTGTCCAAGATTTCACAGCCATCAAGTAGCAAGTCTTCAGGCTCAGATTTCAGTGCATTACTGCCACCCAGGACTATGGCCTCCCTTGCTAGAGCACCAGAGACGTGGTCCTCTACAGCAGGTCCGTGCTTGATAGCACTCCTTTTTTGCAAAAGAACTCTGCTGAACCAAGCACGGCCCACTTTTAACTCTTCATCCAGTGGGTTAATGGAATTGATTAATGCCAGCTATCCCTGGATCTGGGCTGTTTCCCTGTTCCCCAGGACTACTCCATATTGTAATGACATTTACATCTTAAAATATACTTCTTTTTGGGGGGCCAGGTTGCACCAACTAGAATAAAGGAATTGTCTCTGGCTTTCCTGGACAGCGTCCAGGCCTCTGGAGTAATGAGAGAGAGGTGGGAAGGAAGAAATAGCACAGCTCTTCCATGCCCAGTTCTTAAATCTGCCAAGCATTTTGTAAAACTGTAAGAAGTATTTTAGAACACAAAATGCTCTAGTTCAGTGATACTTGATCCTGGAAGTCCATTCAGAACCACTTGGGAGGGCTTTGCAACATGCCAGTGCCGGAGCCTTCTCATGCCCAGGGACGCGGTTTCCGTTGGTCCGGTGCAGGTCGTCATGTGAGCGTTGAACGCTTTCAGATGGTGTGTAGCCGGGGTGTAGAACCTCTGATTTAGTCTATCCTTTGTATAAAAACAAGGAAACTAATACCTAGAGAGTTGAAGTTTATTGCTTTGGATTAGCTATCTACCGCTACATATAAATTACCCCCAAACTTAGTAGCTTACAATAATAAACATTTATTACCTCTCAGATTTCTGTGGGTTAGGACCCTAGAACACCCTCGCGGCATTGTTCTGGCTCATGGGCTTATGGGCTTTCAGTCAAAAAAGATGTCAGCCATGGCTCTCATCATCTGATGGCTTGATGGGTCTGTTTGATCCTCTTCAAGTGTAGTTCATTGGAACACCTGACAAGTTAGCTCTGGTTCGTGGCAGGAGGCCTCAGTTCTTCATCATGTGGACCTCTTCCTGGGGTTGCTTGAGTATCCTCGCAACATGACCGCTGGCTTTTGGTAGAGGGAGTGATCCAAGGAGGAAGCCACAACTCCTTT
>PVKM010034730.1:0-15460 GCA_004027735.1 Carollia perspicillata
CAAGGACCTACATCCAAGACTGCTCTATCCAGCAAAGCTTTCATTTAGAATGGAAGGGCAGATAAAGTGCATCTCAGATAAGGTCAAGTTCAAGGAGTTCATCATCACCAAGCCCTTATTATATGAAATGTTAAAGGGACTTATCTAAGAAAAAGAAGATAAAAAATATGAACAGAGAAAGGACAGCAAACTCACAGTTATTAACAACCACACTTAAAACAAAAGCAGACTAAGTGGACACCTAAACAGGAGCGGAGCCACAGAAATGGAGATCACGTGGAAGGTTAGCAACAGGGGAGTGGGAGGAGGAGGTGGGGAGAAGGTACAGAGAATAAGTAGCATAGATGGTGGGGAGAAAATAGACAGGGAGAGGGCAAGAGTAGTGTGGGAAATGTAGAAGCTCAAGAACTTATGACACAGGGACATGAACTAACGGGGGAAGTGTGGGTGGGGTGGTGTGCAGGGTGGAGGGGAATGAAGGGGAAAATGGGAGAACTGTAATGGCATAATCAATAAAAAAATTAAAAAAAAAACAGGTAAGAGTTCTTTATGTATTTTGGAGATCAAACCCTTGTGAGGTATCATTGGCAAAAATGTTTTCCCATAGAGTTGATTCTCTTTTCATTTTGATGCTGTTTTCTTTAGCCATGTAGAAGCTTTTTATTTTGATGAGGTCCCATTTGTTTAATCAACAAAACAAACAAGCAAGCAAAATATAACCAGAGACATCTGGTTATATAATGGGGAGAGCAGGGGAGGGTTTTCGGGAACAACTGTAAAGGACACATGGGCAAAACCAAGGGGCAGTGGGATCAGGGGAGGGAGGTGGGAAGGGGAGTGGTGGGGGTAAATGCAGACAGCTTTACTTGAACAACAATAAGGTAATAATAATAATAAAAAAAACAAGTATGAGCAAGCACTGCCACTACAGGTGCTAGTGCTTACAGCTGTCATCAGGGCAACCGAGGAGTAGCCCGATCACCGGCATTCAGTGGACATGGCAACATAGCTCCCTTCAACTCTCCAGTGAGTTTCAAGTCCACAACTTCAGTCCTTGTCTTGTTTATCTGTTGAAGGGGGGTTTCTAGGAAGATTTAGTAGTGCTTCAATTTTCTCAGCATCATCCTTGGATCGATTTTTCTGTAGGCTACTTTCAATTTCTTCAGGGAGGTGTTCAGTAAACTGTAGTCTGGCTTTCCTGTAACCAAAGAATGAAAGGGATGTATCAAGTCCTGCTATGCTTTAATTGGTAGAGACATTTTTTTTTAAAGATAGCATTTGTCTTACTCTCCCTGCACTTATGAGCAAACACTGCTCCTTGAACTTCAAATACTTCTCTCTCCTAACCTGTTCCACTCACAAACCAACTAGAATTCTCGTATTACCAAAATGGATATTGCTACTGTGGCAGCAGAGTTGTCACAGGGGTGACGAGATGCAGGAGTTGAAGCACCCTGATCTAAGGTGTAAGCCCTGCAACGTGGCTAGCCCCTTGCCTTCATGGTCAGGGGGACATGAGTCCCCAGCCACTCTGTTAAACTGTTTGCTGCCATACCTTGTAGAAACTGCACAGAAGCTTTAACAATGGTAACCTTAGTACAGAAATATCAGATGGGATGCTACGGATGTATATAGGTGAGGAATTAAAATCTAATTTCCAAATAACAGATCAGTTCCTTTTCTGAATGAAGTGTCATTGCCTTCCTTTCTTTAAGTGATTATCAGGGTCACCAATGGCTTTCAACTCTTCACAACCAGATTTAAGCTCCTTTTCCATATCTCTATAGCCAGTTTTCTACATTTAGTGCTTACTAAACAATTTTTTAGATTCTAACTATGTTTGATTTCTCTAGATTAAAGAAGCAGATAAAAGTTTCTTACCATTTATTAAATCAATGCTTCTCAGAAATATCGTGTGTGTGTGTGTGTGTGTAGTCAGTCCAGAAAAAGTCAAAAGTCTAGGCATTGTTAATATAACGAGAATGGTTTATGAGACATTGATGTAAACTTCCAGCCAAGGAGAGTGGACTGGAATGCACATGTGTAAACAATGACGACTTCACTGTACTAGTCAGTTGGGGCAGTAGATGCCATTGAGTGAGCATATGTACTGCATGGCCATCACATTCAAAATGACTTAAGTAGAGCAACATATCTGCATCAAATTTTGTATTAAGCTTGAACATTCCTCAGCGTAAACTATTTGGATGATTCAGGAGGCTGCAGCTACGGACAACTGGAGATTGGCAGCTCCACCATGACAACGTGCCCACTCATGCATCATGTCTCATGCAGTTTGTTGGCGAAACATCAAAATTACCCAGGTAACTCAGCCCCACTGTAGCCCAGATTTGGTGCCCTGTAACTTCTGTTTTTTTCCAAAACTAAAATCACCTTTGAAAGAGAAGAGATTTCAGACCACCAATAAGACACAGGAAATTAAGACATGGCAGCTGATGGTGATTAGGAAGACTGTGAGATCCCAAGGTAACTACTGTGAAGGGGACTGAGGTGTCACTGTCCTATGAACAATGTTTCTTATATATTCTTCATTAAATGTCTCTATTTTTCATATTACATGGCTGGATACCTTCTGCACAAACCACATACATATGTATATATACTTTTTCATTACATACTTTGATACTATTTCCTTCTGCCAAAGTATTATTTTTTTTAAAGATTTTATTTATTTACCTTTAGAGGGGAAGGGTTAGGGAGAGAAATATCATCAATGTATGGTTGCCTCTCATGCATCCCCTGCTGGGAACTGGCCTGCAACCCAGGCATGTGCCCTCACTGGGAATCGAACCTCAATCCTTTGCTTCGCAGGCCCGCGCTCAATCCACTGAGCTACACCAGCCAGGGCCCAAAGTATTCTTTCATTATGATAATGGTTTTTACCCATTTTCCATCACTAAATAACAATCAGCTTCTCTAGTTTCCTTTTTCTGGCTTCCATTTTTTTATTGAAATAAAATCATTATTTGTTCATATTTTCCCAAATGCTAATTCTTCCATACATTTTATATCAGATTCGAATAGCTAGTATGCTTTCCTTACATTCCCAACTCCTTTCTCAAGGTTTCCTTTTAACAAAAGAAGTCTCTTATGATACCTAAGAACTAGAAAGAAGGTAATGCTTTCATGTTTTTAATTCTCCCTAATATTAAATTTTATGCTGGTTACAGAATTTTAACTGCCTTTGCTCTAAAAGCTACATAACTGCATATCTCATCCACCCTCTTAGTATGGAGAAGAGAAAGGAACAAAATAAGCATATATTGAACACTGTGGTGTGATTCTGCCCTTAGAATGCCTGAGAAAACTTAGGCCTTCAAGTTAAAGAAAAATGGCTAAGGTGACAGTAATTAATAGTCTAGCTAGGATTTGAAGCCTTGTTTTCAAGGTTTCATTGGCTCCAACAATCAACGCTTTTTCTCCTATAGCACCTAAGTCCTTGGACAACAGATCTACAGATATCAAGAATTCCCATGTCTGTGTGTTTGTTCAGCGCAAATGAAAGTTTCAAGTAAAAACCTGGATAAAAAAAGACTGCCTACCCATTCAACTCTCAGTGCAGCAGCTGAAGCAAATGTCACCTTAGGTAGCCAGGAAGCTGAACTGTAAGAGTCATTTGTACCAGGAGCACCAGATGGCAGCCTGTTACGCTGATCTTACAAAGAATCAGCGTGAAGTCTGCTGCCAGTGCGCCTACTGGTCCACAGGAAATGACTACATGGAACGAGTGGAAGTTTTCACCCTCCTCAGTGGCATCCAGTCCATGTCCAGCCACTATATCTACTTCATTCCTCCGCATCCACAGCAAGAAATAGAATCTTTTTTTTCTTTTTATCCTCACCCAAGCACATTTTTTTCACTGCTTTTAGAGAAAGAGGAAGGAAGAGAAAAAAATCGATGTGAGAAACATCGATTGGTTGCCTCTAGTATGTACCTGGGGCGCCTAGACCAGGGATCAACCTGCAACCTAGCTAAGTGCCCAGACTTGAAACTGAACCCTCAACCTTTGGATTACAGTCAGTGCTCCAACCAGCTGAGCCACACCAGTCAGGGCAAGAAGCAGAATCTCTGAGTATGGACAATGAACATTTTCTGTATTGTTCCCAGATGTCTGTGTAAACCAGGATACCACCTTTTAAATAAAGCCAAGTAAAGCTTACTCACTGCTGCGTATTTAATTTAGGTAACTTCCTTAAGCAGCTGAAAACATGGAAAAGAAAAAATATGGAACCAAATGAAATTCACATTTTAACTTTTCAAAAGAAATGTACCTAAAGAAAGATGCTCATCAGATTTAAAATAAAATTGGTGTCCATTTTTCCATTCTCCTGAATTAAAAAGATTAAAAGACCTGGTAGGGTACAAGTTGAAAGACTCAGTAAAAATAAACTCTTCTTTGAAATGAATGGCAGTTGCAAATATTTGGGTTTAGAGAACAGTATTGTAATGCAGAATGAATATACTATACTTATAAAAACCCACTCATATTAATCTTAGTAAATATTAAACCCAGCTTGTTACTCTAACCTGATTTTTCTCTCAAAGTTAGAGTTTACATGTTAAAAGTTTCTTTTTAAAGTATATTTTACTAGAATCAACAGGCGGTTCCTGCGTAAATCTAAGAAACGGTCTGACCTCAGAGTCCTGCCAACTCAAAGGTGCTGACCATTAAGTTCAATATGAGGACCAGCAAAAACACTACCTGCATGTCCACAACTCCTCTTTGTTCTGCTTTCCCTCTCCTCCCTCCTTGCAAAAGCCTCTGCCTACACTAAGATGTTAAAATTGTAACCACGATTTAGCATCTCCCAGCTAATAATCAAAGTTTGTAATCAACCCTGTGCTTCAGTCCTCATCGCAGTTGCAAGACACACTGGTGCCAACCATAAACCACATTCATGGGTTCTGTTCCTCAGGGACAGGGAGGAATGCCAGTGCAAACAGAGAAGCTATGTGACTCCCCTTCCAGTACTCCCACCTCTTACTCCCCAAAGGAACAGCAGGTCTGTACTCCCCGCAGGAATTTTCCCCTTCCTGAAATCCTACGAACTTTCTTAAGACGCACTGGTGTGACCAGAGATGTTAAGATGGGTTTTTGGGGACAGAAATCCACCCACCTTCTCAAGATGCTGGCGCTTGAATAAATCACTTTCCTCCTCACCAACACCTGTTTCACGAGTTCGGTTTTTGTTGCAACAGGCAGCCAAGTTTGGGTTCGGTTATAGTATCTAAGGCCTCCCGCTAGGAAAGTCAGATACCCTAGGCTTAGCATCTTCCTTACCACTCTTCCAGTTTCAGCTCACGGAGAGTTTTTCTATCCTTCTGTCTTCTTTCCTGAACCGTCTCACCATAATACTTCTGAAGTGCCATCATCAGGCTTCCTATAGGAGTGCTGAGGAAGAAGCAGAGGGGAAGATTAGAAAAAACACGCCGTTAGACCAGACAAGATGTGAGCGTCTCTGCTGAAACGTGAGCAACGCCAACTGAGCCATTTGTTCACTAACAGGTACAGGAACACTTGACAATTAAAGTGTCCTTGTTGAATAAAGAAAAAAAATCAAGGCAATTTCCTTCCTGGTCTGAACAATAAACACTCACTGCAACTTCCTTAAGTGATATAAAAACATGTCTATAGCTATTTTTAAATCAAAAATTGACCAGGAAAATATATGTTTATGAAAAGTTCTAGTAAGTAGCTTTATATTGAAGGTTTCTCAGAAACAAAATGAATACCAGGAATGGTACCAGATCCCCATTTTTGGTTGAGGGAAGAATGCTACTGGCTTTTAGGGTTGGAGCCACCAATACATCCTAAAATCCAAAAGTTCAGCACAAAGGTCTCACCCACAATGCCAAGAGTTACCCATTAAAAAACTGACATATATTACATTTATTACAATAAGGAAGAGGGTTTTGTTCTTGTGTTCTCAGAGAAAAGAAGTTTTTTGGCTCTGATATAACTTAAATTTTCTCTGGCTACAACTTAAGTAAGCTCATTTAAAAAATTATTGTTTCGCCCTGGCTGGTGTAGCTCAGTAGATTGAGCGTGGACCTGCGAACCAAAAGATCACAGTTCGATTCCCAGTCAGGGCACATGCCTGGGTTGCAGGCCAGTTCCCAGCAGGGGAGGCACAAGAGGCAACCATACACTGATATTTCTCTCCCTCTCTCCTTCCTTTTCTCTCTAAAGATAAATAAATAAAATCTTTTAAAAAATTATTGTTTCTAAGTGGAAATGTCCATAGACAGATGAATAATGAAAATGTTACTACAATGAAATGTTATTCAGCCTTAAAAAAAAAGAGATCCTGTCACATGCAATATGGGACATTGCATTGCAAACCTCAGGGACATTATGTTAAGAAAAATAAGCCAATTACAAAGGACACATAGGATTCCACTCACGTGAAGTATCTAAAGTGGTCAAAACCACTGAAACAGAAAATAGAAAGGTAGCTGCCATGGGCTGAGGGAAAGGGAGAAGGAATATTACTGTGTAATGGGTACTGAGTTCCGGTTTGCTAGATGAAAAAGTTCTAGAGATCTGTTGCACAACAATGTAAATATATTTAACACCTATGATTAAAAATGGTTAAGATGGTAACTTTTATTTTTATTCCACAGTGAAAAAAGTTTATTATTGTTGCTAACTTCAACAATTTTTCCCTTCAAATCAACCTGTTATAGTAACACTACAACAAAATGTCAGCAATAAATTAAGACATGCTAAATTTTTAAAAATTCCTTAAAAAAAGGAGGAATCACAATACTTAAGATCAAATTGTATTACAAGGCCACTATAATCAAAATAGTCTGGTATTAGCATAAGAACAGACACATAGATCAATGGAGCGGAATAGAGAGCCCAGCAATAAACCCATGTTATTGTTGTTTTTTAAGATTTTATTTATTTATTTTTAGAGAGAAGGGAAGGGAAGGAGAAAGAGAGGGAGAGAAATATCAATGTGTGGTTGCTTCTCACGTGTCCCCTACTGGGGATCTGGCCTGCAAGTCAATGTTTTGCCTTTGTAATAACTGATTATATCATGTATCATCAATGGATCATTAAAAAATCACTACAAGACAGATGGAGAGCAGGTTACTCACAGACTTTTACCCCACAGATTACTAATTAATCATACTGGCAATAAGATACAACTGCAGCAGAGAAATCTGTGTGCAGGATTCAAAAATGTGCCCCCCAATTTTCCTGCCATCATATCTCAATTCTGAGTATGATGAGATACTATGCTCACGATTATACTATGATACATGACAAATTGATTTTACATATGTAATTAAGGTTACTAATCAACTGAATTTGAGTCAATCAAAAAGGAGATTATCTGCCTGAACCCTTTCAAAGCAGAGAGGTTTCTCTGGCTAGTGTTAGAGTAGAAGTCAGAGAGATTTGATGTCCAAAAAGGACTCACCATGCTGGTTGCTGGTTGGAACATGGTGAGATATTGTGAGGTGGAATGTCAATGCCCCTAGAAACAGAGCGATGCCTGGCTGACATCCAGCCAGGAAACAGGGACCAGGGTTTTGTCAACAACCTGAGTGGTTTAGAGACAAATTGTTCCCCAGAGCTTCCACTAAGAGTCCGGCTGGCCAACACTGATTTCTGGCCTTGTGAAAGGTTGAGCAGAAAACCCATTCAAGGCAACCCAGACTTCTGACCTACAGAACTATGATATAATAAAGGGAACTGTTCCAGATGAAAGGAGTCTAAAGAGAGACAATTACTAAGTAAAATATACATCTGGGTCCTGGGCCTAAACATTTTTTTGTACACACATTATTGTAGTAATTAAAGAATTTTGAATACAGATCCTACCTAAGATTGTTTTATTGAATCAATGCTAAATTATTAATTATGATAACTGTACTGTGGTATCACTGGACAATGATCTTATCCGGGGAGATGCATACTCATGTAATTCAGGGTGCAGAGTTATGAATTCTGAAATGGTTTAACCAAAAAGAAAAAAGAAAAAGAAATATACACATATCCTACACATATACAGACACAGAAAATAAATATGGCAAAATGTTAACTATTGCTGATTCTAACTGAATTGTAAACGGGGGTTCAATGCATTCATTCATTCAATGTATTTTTCTGTAGGTTCAGAATTTTCCTTAGTAAAAGTCAGAGAAGAAATTGCTTTTTAACTTATTAAACTAAATAAACAAAACTGAAACTTTTTAAAAATAGAAACGTGCTGAACTTTCTTATTCTGTTCTCTTGCTCCTTATAAGTACCTTTGGTCAAACTACAAATAGTTTCAAGTGTTAGTAATATTTGAAGAGTTTTTAACCCTGTGAAAACTGGAAGTAAATGAACAACTGAGGTAGAATTAGAATTGGACAGTCAAAGCTACTACCAGTATGTGACTAGAGATCTTTTATAAGCTCTAAGTATTAAATTTGTTCTTTAGAAATGAATGAGATATTAAACAAGCAAAGCATTAATGAAAGTTATGTTAATTTAGAATCAAAACATGTTAACACTTACCCTAGCAAGGCTCCAATTATGCCACCAGCTACCAGGCCATGCAGGCCTAAATTTATTCTAAAAAGACTTCCTGTGACAGCTATTTGGAAACAAACACAGAAAAACAGCAATATTAAGTCACCTTTAAGCACTAGAATTCCACTTTAAGTTTTTCTTCTATAAAAGGGGCATAAATACCTAAGAAAGCTTTCTGAATCCAACCTTAATAATATACTATCACAACCAAGATTTCCTGGGTCTAAAATGCCAATACAGCTAGCTTCTCTTCTATTCTGCTGGTTCAAAGGAAGAAATGTTCCTTTTACAAAACTAATTCCTCAATCTGTTCTATTGATCGAACCTCTTTTTATTCTACTTCATTTTTACCCACCTCCCCTTAAAAATCTGTAATTTCTTCACCTCCACCTCTTTCATTTTCTTCTTCTTCAAGGAAAGCTTTCCCCAAATAAACAACAAAAACATCTGCAGCTTATGCCTTCACTCCTTTCCGTACTGCTACACGACACCTCTCAGGCAGGCCTGAGAGCAGACATGCCTTACATGCTGGCCAGTGCTCAGAGATTCCTTCCCACTGGGACTGTATGTCCATAATCGTCATTCATTTTCCTCTTTTACTAAGCATGACACAACTAATGTCATCTCAGATGACAACATTTTTTTAAAATAACATTTGAAGTTTATGTTTAACAAGAACAAATACTACCTTTATTTAATTCCATTACCCAGAGAAAGTACAAAATTTCATCTTTTTTGCTAGTCTTCTTGTACAAACGAATATTTTTTAAAAAACCTATTACAATAGCCAAAATCTGGAACACTAACACCAAATGCTGGTGAGGGTGTGGAATGATAGAAACTGTCATTCATTTCTGGTAAAAATGCAAAATGGTAGTCCCATTGGAAGACCATTTGGTAGTTTCTTATAAAAATAAATATACTTTTACCATATGATCCAGCAATCATACTCCTTAGTATTTACCCAAGAGTTCAAAATTTATGTCCACACAAAACCCTGCACACGCGTTTATAGCAGCTTTGTTCATAATTGTCAAAAGCTGAAATCAACAAAGATGTCCTTCACTAGGTGATAGGATAAATGAGCTCGGTCCCTCCAGACAATGGAATATTATTCAGCACTAAAAAGAAATGAGCTATGAACTCATAAAAAACATGAAGGAACTTTAAATGCATATTAAGTGAAAGCAGCCAATCTGAAAAAGCTACGTAATGTACGACTTGAACCGTGTAACATTCTTAAAAAAACTACGGACTTAGTAAAATGATCAGTGGTTGCAGGGGCAGGTTGGGGTGGAGGGATGAATATGTGGAGCACGGATTTTTAGTGCAGTAAAAACCCTCTTTATGGTACCATAATAATGGACACGTCACTATACATTTGTCCAAACCCACATACTACAGAACAGCAGGAGTGAACCCTAAGGTAAACTATGGACTTAGGGTGATAACGATATGTCAAAATAGGTTCTTCAATTGTAACAACTATACTGCTTTGGTAAGGAATGTTGACAATGGAAGAAACTATGTGTATGTGGAAAAGAAGGAAGTAATGTATTTTTTGGACTATAAGACATAGCTCCCCCAAATTTGGGAGGGAAAAGGGGTGCGTCTTATAGTCAGAATATAGCTTTACATTTACATTGGTGAAATATTGTGTTATTAAATATTTTACCACAATTTTTGCTTCAAAAATTTTTTTTCCTATTTTCCTCCTCTAAAGCCTAGGTGCATCTTATGGTCCCCAAAATATGGAAATCTTTGTATTTTCTGCCCAATTTTGCTGTGAACCCAAAACTGCTCTAAAAAATAAAGTCAAGGGCCTAAAAGCTGTCAGCAGCCAAACATCAAAATTACAACTAAAATACAGAACAGCATTCATTCAGAATCACCTGAAATCTGGCTGAATGGAAGTCCTACGACTAGGGAACTAAAGAAGCCACACTGAAACTTGTAGAGGGGCTAGAGATGCAAAATGGGCTAGTCCCACACCTACGTGTGGCAGATAAAAATTGGGAAGGATAGCTCAGCCGCAGAGTTCCCCCCTTTGGGGCAAGGGGTCCTAGTCCTACACCAGGTTCCCTCAGACAGGGAAGAAGTCTCCCTAACTTCTGGCTGTAAAAACCAGTGGGGACTGAGGCTGAAGGATTTGGAGGGTTTCTGGAGCACCAGGAAGTTTCTCTTAAAGGGCCCACATAGAAACTTACTTAAACTCACTTCCTTTGAGTCCCAGCACTGGGGCAGCAGCTTGAAAGGCACCAGAGACATACAGGGAGGAACTAAATTGTCCAGCAACAATACAAGAACTCGGGGTGAGGGGCAGATTTCTCTTAGACAGAAGTACTGGCAGAGGCCACTGTTCCTTTTCCGAGCTCTCCCCCCATAAACTGGCAGGCACCGTACCTGAGACTCTTACCAATCTGGCTCACAGTTTGCTCTACCTTGATAAGTCCCTGAGGCCTGCCCCACCCAAGCTGTTTCCAGTGGCTTTTCCATATGAACGGCCTATCTTGACTCCTACTTTCAGCTTTTCCTAAAATCTCTCAAACATGCAGTATCAGGAAATGAAACCCATACCTCTCACTAAGTGGCCCCTGGCCTGGCACTAGCAGCAGCCAGCCTTGGTTCACAGCTTGGCCTGACCTGGGTGGGCCACCCGTAAGTCTAGCACAAGTAGCAGCCATCTGCAGATCCCTTTGGAGCTAAGGCCAGGTGGCCCTGGGCAGAACACAGGTGGCAGCTAACCTTGGCCTGTACTTCCCAGGAGACCAGAGCCAGCACATCTACCAGAAAGCCTGAGACCACATCAAGGCACCAGCATCCAAGCACCTCCACATGCAGCACACTCAATGGGTGAACTTAGCAGGCACCAGAGCCCTGCTGTAGTACTGTATTTTGCCTTGTATAATGCGCATCACATTTTGGATCCAAACTCTCTTGGAAAAAATCTTGTTTTAACTTTTTATTCACTTATATTTAGAGACTTGTTTTTTGTATTATAAAGGAATTTTAGCATTTATTTTTTAACATATTATGGTACAAGAAATTTTATGTCACAAATAATTACAAAACACAAGAACAGATAGGTACAAGGTATTTTAGGTACTACCCAGACATAATATGCATCCTTATTTCTCCCTAAAAAATTTGGGCAAGAACTGTGCGTTATACACAGCAAGATATGGTAAATCCTGCTCTGTGGGGTGGGCTCCTGCAGAGATGATTCTCCATGGTGGTCAGAGGTCAGTGGCCATAGCCAGTCCTTGTAGCTGATCAGTCTGGGGGTAAATCCCTCCCACTGACTTGCCAACAGCAATCAGGCTCAATTACAAGAGGAAGGTATATACAGCCCACATGGAAGGTGCACCTCAAGTGCCCAGCTAGGGTGATCAGAGAGGCTGTACACTGGAGCCTACATAACACCTACTACATTAGGCCGTGCTACCAAGACCAGGAGACACAGCAACTGTACCTAATACACAGAAACAAATACCGGGAGGCTGCCAAAATGAGGAGACAAAGAAACATGACCCAAATGAAAGAAGAGACCAAAACTCCAGAAAAAGAAGTAAATAAAATGGACACAAGCAATCTACTAGATGCAGAGTTCAAAACACTGATTATATGGATGCTCAGTGAACTTAGGGGAAGAGTAGATGAACTTAGTGAGAACTTCTACAGAGATAGGAAACAAAAACGGAGATAGAAAACATAACGAACCAGTCAGAAAGGAATAACATTAACTGAAATTAAAGTACATTGCAGGGAATCAACACTGGAGTAGATGAAGCCAAGGATCAAATCAGATTTTTGGAAAATAAGGAAGCAAAAAACACCCAATCAGAACAGAAAAAGAAACCAAAAATATGAGGATAGTGTAAGCAGTCTGTGGGACAACTTCAAGCAGATCAACATTCACAACATGGGGGTGCCAGAAGAAGAGAGAATACAAGAAATTGAAAATCTGTTTGAAAAAAATGACAGAAAACTTCCCTAACTTGGTGAAGGAAATAGACATACAAGTACAGGAAGCACAGAGAGCCAGTCACAAACAAGATGAACCCAAGGGGCCCACACCAAGACACATCATAATTAAAATGCAAAAGGTTAAAGACAAAGAATCTTAAAAGCAGAAAGAGAAAAGTAGTTAGTTACCTACAAGGGAGCTCCCATAAGATCGTCAGCTGATTTCTTAACAGAAACCTTGCAGGCCAGGAGGGATTCACAAGATTTAAAGGGTTAGAAAATGAAATTACACTACCCAGCAAAGATATTATTTAGAATCAAAGAACAGATAAAGAGCTTCCCAGAGAAGAAAAAGCTAAACAAGTTCAGAGGGGAGAGGGGAGGGAATTTCAGGGGAAAAAGGGAAGGGATTATAGGAACAAGTATAAAGGACACACGGACAAAAACTAAGGGGGGTGGAAATGGGAGGGAGGTGGGGAGCACTGGGGGGGTGGACTGAGATGGGAGTGAAAGACAGAAAACTGTACTTGAATAACAATTAAAATTTAAAAAATAAAAAATAAAAAATAAAAAAACTGGAAAAAAAAAAGCTAAACAAGTTCATCATCACCAAACCAGTATTATGTAAAATGTTAAATCGCACTCTTTAAAGAAGAAAAAAACCCAAAAATATGAATAAAATGATAATACATAGATATCGACAATTGACTCTATCAAAATAAAATAAACAAACAAGCAGAACAGAAATAGACTCAGATATGGAGAACATTTGATCGTTGCCAGATAGGAGGGGATTTGGGAGAGGTGGGTGAAAAAGGTGAAGGGATTAAGTACAAATTGTTACAGGACAGTCATGGGGATGTAAAGTAGAGCATAGGGAATATACTCAATAATATTCTAATAACTATGTACGTCGTCAGATGGGTGCAAGACTTATCAGGATGATCACTTAGTAAGTCATATAATGTCTAATACTTAAGTGTATACCTGAAACATATTAATAATGTATGCCAACTATAACTAAAAAATTAAAAAATGATTTAAAAAATAGCCAGACTCAGCCCTGACTAGTGTGGCTCAGTTGGCTGGGTGTCATTTTGCAAAGGGAAAGGTCACTGGTTTGATTCCCAGCCCGGGCACATGCCTAGATTGCAGATTCAGTTCCTGGTCAGTGTGCATGCGAGAGGCAAACAATCAATGTTTCTATCTCACATCGATGCTTCTCTCTCTCTCCTCCCTCCCTTCCCCTCACTCTAAAAGTAAATAAATAATCTTTAAAAAAAATCAGAGTCCTTATTACACAGAACCATGTTTTCAATGAAGAGATTGTTTATTTCTTTTTCAATCCGGATGCTTTTTATCTTTCCCGTTGCCTGAATGCCCTGGCTAAAGTCTCCAGTATAATTATAATACCAAATGCAAGAGTATTCATTTCAAGCATACCCTTCAATACAAGTGTATAAATCTTTGCCTCGGTCTCAGTCTTAGAAGAAAATCAGCCTTTTACTATTATATATTACATCAGCTGTAGATTTTTCATTGATGATCTCTATCAGTTTAAAGAAGTTCCTTTTATTCCTAATTTAGAGTTTTTATCATGAACGTTCAGTTTTTGTCAAATGCTTTTTCTTTTACACTAAACCTGAACTCCTTAGATAAATTCTAGTTGGTCATGGTATATAATCCTTGCTTGTTGCAAGACTTCGTTTACTAATATTTTATTTTATTTTATTAAAGATTTTATTTATTTTTTTAGAGAGGAAAGGGAAGAAAGAGAGGGAGAGAAACATCAATGTGTGGTTGCCTCTCACACACCCCCAACTCAAGGACCTGGCCCGCAATCCAGGCCTGTGCCCTGACTGGGAATGGAACTGACAACCTTTCAGTTCACAGACCAGTGCTCAATCCACTGGGCCACACCAGCCAGGGCTGCTCACTAATATTTTAAAAGGATTTTGTGTGTATATATTCTTGAGAAATAGTCATCTATAGTTTCCTTTGCTATCTTCATCTGGCTTTTGTATCAGCATAATACTAGTCTAATAGAACAGAGTGAGTGAGTTAGGAAGTGTTCCCTCATCTCTATTTTCTGGAAGAGTTTGTTAAAGAAACTTTTCAAATAGCTAGGGAAGCCATTTGGTTTTGGGATTTTCTTTGTGAAAAGATTTTTAAATTAATTATTTATTAATTTGTTACACGGCTGTTCAGATTTTTTTATTCCTTCTTGAGTAAATTTGGTAATCTGTGTCTTTTCCTCTTGGTTGGTCTTACTAAAGAATTGTCCGGTTATTTTGTTGATCTTTTCAAAGAATCAACATTCAATTTAACTGATTTTCTCTATTGTTTTTCTTTCAATTTCATTGAATTTTCCTCTATTTCTATTATGTCACTCTCCTTACTTTAGGTTTATTTTGCTTTTCACATCTTAGTTTTTAAAGGTAAATGACAGATTATTCATTTGAGGTCTTTTTTTCTTTTAAAATATAGCTATTTATAGCTATAAATTCCCCTCTCAGTACTAATTTGGCTACATCTCATAAAATTTTTTATATAATGTATTTTCATTTCACTCAACTCAAAATATCTCTAATTTACTTTGTGATTCCTCTTTGGTTTATGGGTTATTTATAAGTATGTGGTTTAACAGCCAAATATTTGTGGATTTCCCAAATTTTTGTTGTTGAACCCCACTGACATCAGAGAACATACATCGTATGATTTCAATCCTTTAAAATTTATTGAGGACTTCCGGCCAAGATGGAGGCGTAGGTGGAAGCACTGTGCCTCCTCTCACAACCAAGATTAAGGACAACAAATATTTATAAACAATAACACAACCAGAACACAGAAAATTGAAATGCGGAAGTCCACGGACATTCAACCCAACCGGTAAGAGGGGCGGAGAGAGAAAGCGGCAGGAAAAAAACGAGGTGGCAGCCA
>PVKM010034731.1:0-15453 GCA_004027735.1 Carollia perspicillata
CCTCCCCAGTTTTCTACTCAAACCTAATAAAAGATAACCTTCCCTTTGACTCTTTGGATTTGCCTGTGGTTCATCATGGCTTGTCTTTCCTGAATTAGAATTCTCTGCTTCTCCCAAATAAACTCATTTTGCCGGTAAAATAACTGGCTATTGTATTTTTGAGGCCGATAAGCCAAAGTCATAAAAATCAGGAAAACAGTCATTGTCTTTAAGAGATTCTTTTGATTTGGCTAAGCAAGTCCATCTACATGGTACTTTTAATTTTGACCAGGCCATTCACCATCTGGTCCCAACTTCCTGCATTTCCTACTCCGCGCCATCTCCCTCAGCCCTCCATCCCTTCCCATCACCTTCATCCTTGCTCTCTGGCCACCCCTAGGTCACTCTTACCTCCCTAGATGTGTTGTCTTTGCTCATGGTCATCTCTCCCCTGGAGAGTATACCCACCCTGGAAATGTCTACCCCTCCTTTGGTCTAGTTCAAAAACATTTGGACTTTTCTCATTGAGCACTTTTCCAGCTTTCTTTCTTTTTTAAAAAACGCCATTAAGAATTTATTGTCTTATACAGGTGAGGCATTTGGAAGCAGCTAACCTGGGTAGTTCTGATTTGGGGTGTCTCCTGAGGTTATAATCAAGATGTCAGCCAGGGGCTGCAGTCCTCTGAAGGCCTGACCGGGCTTGAAGGGTCCTGTTCCAAGACTGCTCACTCACGTGGCTGGCAAGTTGCTTCTGGCTGTTGGCAGGAAGTGCCAGTTCATTGCCACGTAGACTTCCCCACAGGACTGGGACTGTCCTCCTGACATGGAAGCTGGTGCTCCCAGAGCAGGCGGGCTCAGGGCATAACAGCATCTTTCATGACCTAGCCTTCCTTTTAGTTAGGCTGCTATAATGGAATAGCATAAACTGGATGGCTTTGAAACCACAGAAATTTATTTTTCATAGTCTGGAGGCTGAAAGTCTAAGATCAGGCACCGGCTTTCTTAGGATAATTCATCACCACTAGTGTATTCATTGGGTGCCCATTATGTATCAAGCATGTTTCAGGACTAGCAGTTTATCAATAAGCAAAACAAATAAAACTCTCTATCCTTGTGGAACTTCTCTTCCAGTGGGAGGAAACTGATTATAAACAAGAAAAGGAGATAAAAAGTACTGTTTGTTATTTGCCGAGTGCCGTAAGCCAGGATAGACGAACAGGAGAGCTGAGAGTTGGGAGGAGAGCACAGTGCTAAAGGAGGGTGGTCTAAGAAGGCCCCTCTGAGAAGGTGGCCTCTGAACAAACCTTTGAAAGAGCCAAGGAAGCCAGCCTGCAGTTAGAGGACGATAAGAAGAGCAGAGTTCATTGCTAATGTCTTGGTGTCCAAAGTTGGAGTGCGAATTCTATCAGATCAGGGACTACTTCTTATGGATGTGTGTGCCTCCAACTTCCAGAATGTGTGCCCCGTGTAAGACCAGGCGAAGGAACCTTGGGATGGACCGGATGTCCGTCCAGTTGGAGGATGTTGGCACCTGGTAGGCCTTGAAAAAAATAATGTTTGAGCCTGGCTGGTGTAGCTCAGCGGATTGAGCATGGGCCTGTGAACCAAAGGGTCACTGGTTCTATTCACAGTCAGGGCACATGCCTGGGTTGCAGGCCAGGTCCCCGGTGGGGGACATGTGAGGGGCAACCACACACTGATGTTTCTCTCCCACTCTTTCTCCTTCCCTTCCCCTCTCTCTAAAAATAAATAAATAAAATATTTAAAAAAAATAATGTTTGAATTGAAACGAATACCTATAGCATGCCCTGCTTATCCCCGCCTGGGCCCATTTCACATTTTCGGGTGACTTTTCTCAGAGGGAACATTACAAACAGGAAACTGAGTGGAAGATGACGAACTTCGGTTACTGTAAAAGCAACATACCCTATGCTTCCAGCACTCATTGTAACAGAAACAGTTAAAAGATAACAGTTCTTGGTGTTGCTATATTGACCCTCAAAGCTAAATCCTTGGCCTCCACTAACCTATTTACAAGTGCCTAATAAAATGCAAAGGAACTTTATTTCTTTTGCATGGCATCTTATTAACATAAATGACCAAAAGTTTCATGCTCTGTGTTCTCCTAGAACCACTGTGATTTACTGCAGCTCTACACTAATGGAAAATCACTGTCGGCGCATTTTAAATGGATTCTATGAAAGTATTCCAGTCTTGCCCTAGTGTGAAAAAAATTCCTAAAATATATTTAAATTATATCACTGAACCAATAAATGTCTACAATATGCGGCTACGAAATGGCTACAACGGTATCAGTTGGAGCAAACTGGAGAGTAAGAATTTAGTGACATTTATCACACATAAGTTTCAACCAAAATAAATCAGAAGCCATAACCAACTGACAACGAAGTTTATACATATGAAACCCTCATAGAACAAGTTCAAGTGACTCACAGAAAAGAACAAAGAGGGTTTGTGCCTACTGAGATGACATCATCAAAGAGTAAAACTATCTCTGGAATATCTGTGTCAATTAAGTTGCCGGGAAGCCAGCTGTCACTGTTTACAGTGTGGGTGTGTATTAGGTGCCCACCTGCAAAGGTGACCTCACTGTGAAGCAGAGGGAACACCTTCAGGATGGTGCTTCCTCTCACATTGCAAACCTGTGGCTACAGTTCTAATCGTGATCGTAGGCTGGAGCTAAACTTCTGTCATAAGCAGAGCATGTGGTCTCCTTGTTAGAATGAAAGATTATACACACAAACTAAAAGAAAAAGAACATTTGATGTGCAATCCCTCTGTTACTCTGAGTATAACTGTTTTTGTATAAAACTAAGGTTCTTATATATGTCTTTAGGAGTTTTTTGGTAATGCTATGGTTCTTTTTACATTTTATTTCAATTGATTAGTAGTGGCTGGCCAGATCGCTGTGCCGAGAAGAATGTAGGCCAAATCTGCTATCAGCAGATAAGACTGCTGTGATCAGTTATTAATGTCTGCCCTGGGCAAGGGTTAGCATTAACATATATGCTGTTCTTGGCTTCAAAGGATGATGATGCATTATTGCATGAAGCAGGTGTGGTGATGAAGAAAATCTACCTTGAGACCCGAAAAGAGAGCTGAAACAAGAAGACGACAGTAGACAATGGCTTTCTCCCAGCTGTTCTTCCCGACTTGTATTTTCTCCTTATCTTGAGTTTATGTGTTTGTTTCACTAAGGCAGGTAACTCCTTTGCAGAGTACAAACCAGCTACCTGTTGGGGTATTAAAAGACGAGAGAATGACACTGTATCTTTTGCAGTTGGGTCAGGAACGTGGAATCCCCTCCAGACCTGGCCAGCAGGAAGAGCTCCGACCAGGGGCTCTGCAGCAGCATGGGAACGGAGCCTCTCTGCACTGCCCTAATGCATTCCCAGGAGAGAAGGAGTTGAGAATGACTCACTTAAAAATCACCCATGGGGTCTCTAATGAGGAAAACCTGACTTGGGGGTGTGCTGGGGGTGTGCTGGGGGTATAGTGAATGTGCTTCCAATCTAGGCTTTCGTGATGCTCCATCTCCATTTCATGGGAAAAGCTCAGATTGCCTTGCATTTCCCACTGAATTCTGTACAAGGACTTCTGGGGACAGGTGGCAGTGAGGAAACCACAGCTTATCACAGCCGTGGCCACCCATTGCTCTCCCACCAAAAAGGACACAAAAAAGTAGTGTGGGGGCAATATTTAAGCTCAATAGTATGTCATTAGTACACTCAAGGAATGATTGTGCTTGAAAACAAACTTAAATTTACTGTTGACCTTCCCTAACAATTACAGAACTTCCATTGCCCTGCACAGTATAATTATTTGTATTCATTGTCCAGATATGTGAAGACCTCATTACAATTTTTTCCAGGCAAACTGGCCTCCACTTCCTTTGAAGTCTTATTCCTGAGTAGATTAAATCCTCCCCCCGCCTCCCATCATTCATTCACCTCCTCTTGCTGACAGTGTCCTCCCCATTCAGAAGGGTTTCACAGTGAACTCATCATTGAGGACCTGATGTTCAAGATTTTGACAGCTTCCTTGTGTTCTTCTAGACTTCTAAAAAAATTAATCAACATTCAAGGTATTTTCTTAAGACTTGAGGCAACATAAGAATAGCCAGTATTATTACCTAATTATTCTATATGTTCTAACCAGTGAGATAATACCAAAAATATATACATACATGCATAAGAGTGGCATAATTTTAGGGCAAGAAGAAAGCTGTTATTTACCTTAAAAATTCAGGGAAAAAAAAAACAAATCACTGTGCACTATTTAACCCAGCCAAAAAGTAATTTTAAATAGTTCCAATAATGTAAATAGTGGCTATTGCTTTAAAAAACAAATTGCAATATACATTATGTGGGAGGAAATGAAGGAACAAAGGAGAGGGGTTTTAAAAAGAAAGTTTTCACCCAGAAAATCTGTATAAGCTAAACAGTGTGGGGGGAAAAGTAGGTTTACAGTTGTTTGTATGGAAAGTCATATAATAATGAATAAACAATGTAATAATAAATATGGTTTTCATGTACTCACAACTGTTAAACCTACTTTTGCCTTAGACTACATATCAAGAAAGAACAGTATAATCAGACCATCTAGAAATATTAAGGAAAATGTCAGATAAAAATCATCAACAATTGCTTAAAGTGGTGACTTCTGGGAAAAGCAGAAAAGTATAAAAAGAACTATGATAAAGAGATTTATTATTTTACTATAAATATTTAAGTTGCATTTGCTATTGATTTCATTTAACTATGCACATACATATTTCTTTTTATAAAAATAAATCATGATTATCCATAAAAGGAAACAGTACACAACTTCTCAAGAGAATAGGGTACATTCATAATGTACTAACATGAAAATAAGTCTAACAAATGGTAAATTAGAAACTACTCAAGTTGCAGAATCTTTAAACACGGTGAAGCATTTTCTCTTTTTACTTTGTCAATTTAGATGGCAAATTTTAGTACAACATATATTATCTTGTAATTAGAAAGTAAGAATGTATCGATCCAAGAAAACCCACTGAGCACCTGCCAAAATTAAAGTACCCAGAAGAAGAGAAACCTAGAGCTTTCCTCTGTATCCTTAATAACCACTAGAATCATTAATGTGAAAATTTCCCATTCACAATGGTGACAAAAAGCATACAGTGCGAGCAGTCAGACAAATGCACACAAGCTATAACATTTTATAGAAAGCCACAAATAACAACATGTAAGCAGAGAGGTTAACCATGTTCCTGGTTGGAAAGCTCAATATTGTAAACCCGTAAACTCTCCTGAAATTAGTTTAGGGATTCAATACAGACTGCAACAAAATCCCCAATAGAATTTTCTATTGAACTGGTCCCGTTCATTCTAAAATCCATCTGGAAAAGTAAATGTGCAAAATTAGCTAAGGAGATTCTGAAAAAGATAAGTGAAGAGGGACTTGCTCTCCAATACAATTGTCTGTGGCGTTGGAGTAGGAATAAACAAGAAGATAGATGGACATGGGAAAAAAAGCAATTTACACTCAATCTGATGGACCCGTGAACAGATGCTAAATTTCTCTGATGAGAGACAATACCTAAGCAATGAGCAACTTGTTGAAAATATTAAGGAAAAAAACAATAATACCCAATACCCAATTCTGGAAGATTTGTGGGGAAACTGTATTCTCATATGCTCTGTGGCAACATGTTTCAGCCACTGGGGGGACAATTTGGCAGGAAATCTACATGTTAATGTGTTTAAATCTTGACCCAGAAATTCTCTTCTGAAAGTCTATCTTAGAGATACATGTGTACATGTGCAAAAATAGATACATATCAATAATTCAACTGAGAAAAAAATCCTGGAAGTTACCTAAATATCAATCATTGGGTGAAAGATTACTAGCTATGTGGCCATTAAAACAGTATTGAGCTTATGTATTGATATGGGCAGGTCTCCCAAGGCATATCATATTAAACTGCAGAACATTATGTACAGTATGACACAAGTTATTTGTAATAGCTACACGAATAACTTGTATATTCATATGTATATGTATGTTCATATGTGCATAGGAAAAGGCTTGCAAGAAAGCATGTACAATGTTTACCAAAATTTCCTTCCGTAAGGAAGAGTGGGATTGGGGTAGGATAAAGGTAGAAATTCACATTTTACTTCACATATTCTAATATAAGTGTGAAATTTTTGCTGAGGGCAGAAATTTTTGCATCCATCTGTAATTAGACATATTTTCATAATGCAATATTGAAAACATCCTAAACCAATATACCAAAGAAAAAAGCTATGGCAAGTATATTTTTATCATTTCACCTTAAAGTTGGAACTTTAATTTTATCACTTGAACTTTTGGTTAAGGAAAAAGAATTACAAGTAGAATTCAAAATCAAATGTTTAACTTCCCGCTTTAGCAATATCTGTTATTTTCTCTTTTTTCCACTCTGATATTTAAAGTCTTGTGGAAAAGAAGAATAGGAAGAAGAGAGGAGGGAGAAGATAATAAGAACATGTGCGTAATTCCAGATGTGTGAGAAGCCCCACTGCGCCCTAACTGCATCGAGTCGCTAGGCCACCTCTGCCCACCCGAGTGGCAGAAATCACAGCCTGGAAAGCGGCCCTTGGTCTATCATAATAAAATCAGCCAAGAATGTGAGCTGGTGCCGGTCCCCGGGATGGGAGGGAAGCCCTTCGGCCTTCCTTGCACCCTTACAGAAGATCCAGGTAAGAGCCAACTGCCCACTCCCAGCTTTTTCTTACCCGGTTTAGATTTTATCATGAAGGTGTTCTAGACCAGGCTTTGCCCCTCCCTCTTCCCTATTATCACAGGACAATGCCTTTTTGTAAAACTGCAAATCGCCACATGAATTGTGAGATGTGATTGTTACCAATTCCTGCAGATTTCTTTGAATGCCTCTCTTCTTTGTCTAATCAACGCCTGACCGTACAAATAAATAAATGTTGGGAATTCAAATGAAACAACAGAAACCTCATACCAAGTGCCGGATGTGGGCAAAACCCTGAACAACATCCTTTGGGCAAACAAAAGACGAATGTGGCAGGTACCGGCCTCACTCTCAAAACCCTCATAATGTAACAAAGGGGACAGATACGTCGACACCACCTTAATACCACACTGAATCAGACAAAGGCTTTAATAAAGGGACAGCACACAAGGCAGAGGAGGATATCTAACCAGAGGGATTCTAGAAGGCTTCCTGTGGAAAATGACATGTCATCTGACCCTTGAAAAAAATGAGGGAGAAGGACATTCCCAGAAAGATCCATATAACCAAAGGCTTAAGGGTGAGCATTGCCAATAATTTGCTGGTGAGGCTTGATGGGCAGAGGTTAGGGCAGAGGGAAAGGGAGGCGGATAGAACTAGGAATCAATCTGAAGAAGAAAGCAGGGGCACGCACATATCGGAGAATCCTATGGGGTTTTCTTCTGGCTCGGCATTTATTACTTATCTAGACGAGCTATGTAATCTGAGGACGTCCCTGCATTTCACAGGGTTTAGTAACTTGGGCATTTTGAATAGAATAAAAAGTTTTGTTATTCCCAAATCACTTCGTTGGTAACCTGATCACACAAAGAAAGGTTATTCCCACTTCAGACACAGAGGGAGGGCATGGCTTGTCGGGACCGCCAGGGGAGACGGAGTTTCAGTCCACATCTGCTTTTCGGAGCAGTTTGGGACACAGAAGAGGGGAAGCCAGCTCCTAACGGAGCGCTCAGGAGGAAGGACACAGAGCTTTTGACAGCCGCAGGGAAGCAAAAATGAGGACGTGCCCTGGCCTTAGGAGCAGAGTGTGGATGAAGTCATTAGGGATCTCTCTCAGGAATACATTTTTATCTAAAGCCCTCTTCTCAAAATGCACATACCTGTCCCAATAAGCTGAGACAAGTTCATCCCACACGACTCCTTGTTGTACGTCAGAATCAGGCAAGAGTTTTGAATTGTGTCATCATGAAAGCCAAAAAAAATAATAATAATAAATCACGCTCATACAGAGCAGTAAACTAGTTCTTAAATGGGGGGAAATGGTAATCCTTTCCTCCATGGCTTAAATGGGCAGCCAGGAGAGCAAAGACAGCACAGAGGGGTAGGAACACTGTTGCGTTCATTTCTAAGACTTCCGCAGGAAATGAAAGCCCTAACGACGGTCTTACCGGACTCTGAAAAGAAGCTTTTTATACCAGAGACATCTCCTCATTGAAGGACAGCATCCCACAAGGATTATCTTGGCAAAAATTAATGTCCGCTGATATCTCAGGGACCCCAGCTGTGGGAATGGTTGTTGCGGCTGGTTGAAGGGGCACATTCCAAAACCAGTGGGAAGTCCCCCTCTAATTATATCAGGCTCCGAGGCCGGCCAAGGAGTGGATTGGTGGAAGGTACGCAGTGGGAGTCCCGCAAGAGCTTGTTGGCAGCCTGACCTTCACTGATCTGACGGCCCTGCTTTCTAACGCAGCGATCTTCTTCTCTTCTTATTATAAAAACACTTCATGGTCAACTGTACATTTTTATGAGGTCCCCAAAAAGTCAAAAAAAGGAAATCACACTCGCTTGTAACCTTACCGTGCAAATATAACCATTTTTAATTTTAAGTTTTCTCTCTTTTATCCTGTTATTCCAACACTTTCAAAACATTAATTGAGAAGGTACATCGTAGGGTTCATCTGACTGATGTATACAGAAGAGAAAGTGACCCAGATCCGTGCAATTCAAAAAAAGAAGCACCCTGGTGAAATCAAAGAAACTGCATTACACTAGTTTGTAGATTCAGTTCCTTAAATTTTATTTCTAATTCCAATAAAGGCGAGACAGTAGAAAATTCAATAAAAACATTCTTTTAGGGGAAGATATGCATTACCAGACCATGCTCCGCAGTAACAGTGCAAATGCCCATTCTAGTTCAACAGGGTCCAATGATTCCCCACTTGCTGTTCCACAGTCTTGGGACACAATAAAGAAATCGCTACCTAAGTAAATTTTACAAAGATTACAGTACACCGAACACAAAGAGGAAAAAATGATATTCAAAGGAGCAATGAAAAGAAACAAAATTTAATTCCATTTGGAGATGCTTGCGTGGTGCTCTTTGTCTACCTTTGGTGGGATTTAGGAATGTCTCATAACACAAAATAACCAAAAACCTAGATTCTTCATGCTTTTGAATTTGATACATCTTCAATTTTCAATTAATCCTGCAAATATTCAGTTCTGTCATAAGAGATTAAAGCAAAATGCCAATTAAATTTATATATGGCGTTAAATGTTTCTAGATTTGTGTTTTTATTTATTTTTCATTTGTGGAGAGCCTGTTTGCTGAATAGCAGCATACATTTTCACTGAAAAGAGAGTTCTTTAATCAAGACAACTGGCACATTTTCATATGGAACGTATCAGTATTTTTCTATGAAAGAACCACAGACAAGCACATCTTTGGGCACCCATGAGAAACCAGGCTGATGGAGGAAATCTTTCTGCGAAAGACCTGAGCCACAGAAGTACCAGGACCAGTTTGACCCACTCCGAAGGTGCCTTACAGTGTATTTATCTGCACTGGTCTCCCGGAGTTATAATGATTACTGTCAGCAGGGATGCCCTTTTCTCTGACAGAGCTGACACTGCTGAGTACAAATTAAAGGAAAATCAGATTTTTTTTAGCCCCTGAAAGAGTGGTGGGGTGGGGGAGGGGCAGAATCTTTCCTTCCGTGTCGTTCTTCTCACTATTTCCCGTTTGTCACGGAGACTGGGCACCAGAAAATTTAAACAGAGATGCTGCGCAGGAAAGAGAGAGGCTTTGGCTGTTGAGTGGAGTGGAGGGAGGCAACCGCTGCTAGGATGCCACCATGTTCTTTCGGGGTTTCCCTAATCGTTACAAAAGCAAAGGGCGTGAGCTCTAAACCCACAAACCCCTCAGCGTGAGTTTGTCCTCATGGCCTCATCTGTTAGAACAAAAAATGCGATGCTCCGTTAACAAATTTCTAAAGCGTGAAAACTTCTAAAAGCAAAACCAAAGGACAAATTCCACAGGTAAAAACCTTAGAGAAATGGATGACTAAAACAAGTAGGAAATTAGCAGTTGCTTGTATTGAAGTTTCAGGATTTGACTGTGGTAGAAATAGCGTTTTCAAATTGCTGATGACAAACTTAACATAAATGCAATATTATTATTAGTTCTCATATTCATGTTTTTCTCCAGCTTCATGGTAATTCACACTAAAAATGAAAGTAAACCCCTGTTCTGGGTAGGGCCTTAATGGCAGAGGTACGCTAATGTGGTAATGACATATTATAAGATGTTGCTTTTATGAAATATTCTACAAGACAGTCACTCACATACAGTGAAATATGAATAATTAAAAACAAATCACACTTGTCAAAATAAATGCATTTGCCTATTATAATATCCTGTGTCTTTACTTGGACTTATTTCTGCAATGGCAGGTGTCAAAGTAGAACTTTTTGTTGTAATACATGTGTCCAATTATGCACACAGTTCAGAAAAGACCAGACAGATTGAAATGATTAAATGTATGCAAAGCAGTCATGCGGCAAAAGGGGAGAATTCTCTGGAATTACTGTTCTAGGACAATCAAAGACAACAGAATAAGCCCCAAACTGGAAACAGGCTATTGGTATTTAATCGAAGCCTTTGTACCCTGCATGTTCTCCTCCATGGTGGGAAGCATGTAGTGAGGGGTCCTGATACACGGATGTCCATACATTACTGTGGTGAGGGAGATCAATATTCCGAGGGCAATTTTATTTATTTTACACTTTGTTGCCCAGTTCATTGACCAGGTTCTCCAGTTTCATATTTAACTTTTAAATCCTTCACTGATTCAAATAATTTTATTAGATATCAAAATCGCAATTTGCCATTTCCCTCCATTTCTAAGATTTCTGCATCCTTGTTCATTTTTACTGTAAAAATAAACCTGAGAGCTAGTTTACTAGGTTAGAATGAGGCCCTTAATTGCCAAGTGGACTCCTGTGTCCCCGAGGCTGGCCTGCAGCATCCATCTCTGAAAGGAGATAGTTAGGACCTCATTTGTTTCCTATTCCCAAAGTTTGATAAATGACCAATGGGATGAATTGGAGCTGTTTAATTGAAAAAGGTGAATAAGTCCATAAAATGCTACACTCCTTTCGGCTTTCACTTAATTCAGATCACTACGCCAAGGCCGCACCGCTCACCGGAGAGCACGGCTCATCCAGCGCGTCCTATTTTCCTCCCTTCAGAGTATCGTATGGGTCATCTGCCCTTTGCTGCTGTTCCTTCTTCTTCTTATGAGGATGTGACACACACATAGAAAAAGGGAGGAAATGAGGGGAGGAGATCATTCATCAAATACTGAGGGGGTGGGGAAATCACGAACTGAAACTGGTGACAGGTGATCTTAGCTGAAAAAAATAAAACAAAGCATAGTCCTTCTAACGAGTGAGGATGCTCTGGTTAATCTTAGCATTTCTCCCTCCAGCAAGTCAGTTTCCTACAGGACAGGTTTTATTTTGAGAGAGATTTGACAACAAAAAGTTCTTCCAAGATCGTACGCAATACTCCCACACTTCTCAGATGTTTATGAGAACTTGTAGAGGAAAGCCTTGTCTTAAAACATTTAAAAGACACTGCCTTCCATCACAATGTGATGTCTGCTTTTAATCTATAATAACAGCAAATGTGTTTTCCCAAATATTTTATATATTTACTTCTTCCAAGTAAAAGTAAATATATAAAATATCAGAACGACACTCCAATGAAATGAGCTGGCTGGCTTGGGCTATTTTATGTTTTTAAATTATATTCTTCAGTAAAAAGTCAGAGATGGAGGTCTCAAATATAAGAGTTCTTTAAGGACAACGCTTATTTGGAATCTCAAGATTCTATTTTTCTTATGGTCATTCTTTTTCCATGAAAAGAAAAATAAATCGACAATTTTCTCATGAAGGAAAAATACGTGCACTGCCTATTGCCGTTCAGAACCTTAGCACTGGCGGCAGATCTGTACGTGTATATCCTCCTGATCCCATAATAGGGACACGTCATTGAGCACCTTGAAACTTGAGACATCGGTCTTGAAACATTGTTGCCAAATATCCTTGACCTGACTTCCTGATTCGAACCAGATCATGCAATCTAAAGGGACAAGATGAGGTATTAAACCTTGGAAATGTCGGCTTCAATCAACACCAGTGCCCCATGGTGCGGATGCAGGGTGGCCAGAGGGCACAGGTCTGGGGCAAGTCTCTCTGTAAAAATCACGTTTCCCAGGGTGTGCTGAACTCAGTGTAGGCACAAATCACTGCCACAGTCACAGACAACACCCATGACCTACTGCGCTTGCACGCAGTATGTTGTAGAATATGAAAGGAGATGTAAGAGACGGAATCATTTAGATCTTCACACGTGCACAGTAACAACTCTCTTCTGAGCCTCCTTCCGGAGGAGGGGCTGGGCCACTTCAGCATGTCACAAGGACGGGCAGACTTCTAATTCAGGGCTCTCAAGACCCATCAGCTCCGCGGCGTCCTCAAAGCTTCCTGTCGATGTTGTTAATGGCAAATCTAAGCACATAAGTGTCTTTGGTCAGCGTGCTCCTAATAGCAATGTGATTGCCAAGTGATTGAAGACAATCATAGCGTGAAGACAGAAAATGGCCTGTGCGTCCTTTGTGGCCACCTTCCCTCCCGCCCACCAGAGCTGCTGTCTTTCCACGGGCAAAACAGGGTGCTGATGACCAATAGAAGATTTACGAGAGCTTTTCCTACATCTAAGTTCGCCACCACAAATTATGAAAATCTAACACTGGGGGCAGAAATAAGAAGTACACCCAGTGAGACACACGTGTATCTCATGGCTCGATATTCCCAAAGTATTAACTAATATAGCTTATTACTTACACTCTAGATGTTGCTTCTCTCTCTCTCTCTTTTTTTTTTTTTTTTTTGTCTAATAAAAGCAATAAAACCTACATGGAATACTCTCTTACACTTTGAGGGAATCAAAGGGAAAATTATACTTGCCTTTTTTTCCTGTTCATCCCAAAAAGTCCTTTATCTTTCTAACGAACCACCCCTAAACCATTCAAACCATCCCACCTGATCAGGAGGAAGTTCAGCAAGTTTAGAAGGCTGAGGTTGTTATACAAAACTACAAAAAATGCACATAATTTTGTATTCTCTTCTCTCCTGATTACAAGGTCTTTTGAGGACTCTCCTAGGTCATTGTTGACAGGCCCTGCTGACATCAAAACAAGCTTATAGGGAAGAATTCACAGGACCAGAGAGATAAAAAAAAAATCCCATCATTTCCCAGACATGTTCCCAGCATGAATAATGTGAAAGTTATTGTTTTAAATGCCCCGAGAGCATGTCATTTCCCAATTACATTTGATTAGGAAACCCATCTCCCCCAAGAATGTGATCTGTTAATAACTCACATCACACCAACGATCACTGCCAATTTTAAAGCTGTTAGAAATAACACTGGTTTAAATGTGTTCTTTACGAAAGTTTGTCTTTGAGAAGGTGGCTTCTACACTCATTCTTTTAATACTTATTGAATGCCCTCAATCTTAGAGTGAGCCAGTTTTGGTAGGTCAGGCTCCGGAGTAATTCCCACTCACTGACTGAGGAAAGCATATCTCTGTGCCCGTTCCCTCCTCTTCTGAAACACCCAGTGACCAAATCAGCTGACCCGCCCAGGAGTTTGCACGTGTCCGCCAGAACACTCAATAAAGGCTAGCTATTACTGTGCTACTATCAGCTTTACATATCTAAGGAAAACTGAGGCCCATCCTTATGAAACAAACGTAATCCTCGTTCACCTTTAGCCTAATTCTTACCTTCACTGCAGGTGCTCAATGAGTGGCCACATCCACCCACATTCTGACTTGCAAATCAGGTTATCTCAGTCGGAGATTAACAACCAGCCCTTTAATTTCTTTAATGCCTCTCATTCCATCTCAATTAGCAAATCATTTTTAAGTGCATAGGCAGACAGAAAACTGTGCTGAGTCCTCCAATAACCACTGTTTTCACTTTTTCGCTAAGGTTTCCCACATTTTGAGATGAACAGTCTCAATTATCTCAGTTGCTAAATCAACCGTCGGAAGAGACAAGTGCACACCTGCCTGTGGTCTTTCATTTCGGACACTGCTAGTTTGGTTTTTACGTAGCGCCTCCTCCCTCTGTAGTTCACAAAAAAGGAGCTATGAAATAACACCGATCCTCAAATTACCTTATTGACAAGCCACTGAACACAACTGTAGTGAAACAGAGGTGAGGTGCCCGGCATCACGGGGCTGGGCTGGGTTCCATGGCCTCAGGGTAGGTGGGTCCCTGCAGGGGCTTCTGAGAGAGCCCTGGACCGGCCCCAGAGGCCACAAAACACTGGTATGAAAAGTTATATGATGCCTTTGAACAAAAAGACAAGGCCATCTTTTAACTGCCATGGAGGCACCCTTTGAGTGCACGTGCAAAATCTATTTTTCCTCATGTTTGAAGACCTTTAATTTGGAAGTCATTTCAAACTTAAACATGCAAAAATAAATATAGAACAAAGAATGCCCATCTACCTTTTGACCAGATTCACCTATTTTTAACCTTTTGCCTTATTTGCTTTATCATTTTCTCTCCCTCTTTGTCATTTTTCCTGAACTGTTTGAAGGTAAGGTTACATATCCTTTATCCCTAAAATAGTTATGCACGCCAAGCCCTTTACCATTCAAGAACAGGGGTTCTCTCTTACAGGCCACAGTATAATTACCAACTGCAGTAAGTTTTACATTACCACTTTAATCTACAATTAGTATTCCAAGTTTCATCAGTTGTCTCAAATATGTCTTTTATCTCATTTTTCTAGTCTCTAGTACAGGATATAGTCTAGGGTCAGGCATTTCCTTTGTCATGTCTTTATAGACATTAATCTGGAACATTTACATAGTCTCATTATAAAAGACAATTACTTTTACAGGAGTGACATTTTTGAAGAATATAGTTCCCTACACTCTCATTTATTATTTACTTTAATAGAACATCCCTCACTTCCAGTTCGTCTGATGTTCTTCGTGATTATATATATTCAGGTACCACGCCAGGCCAAACTATTGTACCAGGTAATGTGTCCTCAGCATCACAACGGGTGACAGGCAATGTCTCACTGGTGATGCTAATTTTGATTATCTGTCAAGGTGTTGCTCAAATTCTGGCCTGGAAATTACTATAGATTTTTTCCTCGCCACAAATAAGTAGTATGGGCAAACATGCTAAGACCATCTACATATCCTTCTCCTTACAATCAAAACTTCGCCCTAGAGCTAGCATCGGTTGACAATTCCTGATGGACCCAGGCAGCCTTCACCCTCCTTTCACTCTTATTTATTGTTATTTTTACTTTTTGGTTACTGACGTGAACTCATGAATTCCTATGATTTTTA
>PVKM010034732.1:0-15458 GCA_004027735.1 Carollia perspicillata
AAGAGTCCCTAGTATAAAAAAAAACTATACGCAAAGGAAGACAAACACTGGATTAAGGCGGTGATATTAATGTTCAATGAGGACACTTTTGAAGTCTCAAATGTGAGTTTTGAAAAAGGCTAGTGAATAGAGGAGATGCAGCTGGGCTTTCTCTACTAACATTGGGTGTGTTTTGTGTGCCTTGTTCCATTACCCTCAGTGATTCCCCAAATTAAGGTAAAATATCTCCTGCAAGGACTTGTAGTATGTGAATTCTTGAGGATATCTGGAGTGAGATTCACGAACCAGCATTTTAACACATACCACAGGTAATTCTGGTGCTTGTAGGCTATAGTGCATACTTTGAGACATATCCCCTTAGACTGAAACACACACAGCTGGCAGGGACCAGGAGAAGGTCCTGGAGCTGTGCACCCCAGATCACAGAGTGGACTGAAGCAGGTGTGACAGGCAGGAAGGAACTGAGAGGCTAAGGGAGGTTCTGAGCTTCTGAGTTACCACGTGCTGGTGTGCCGAGATCGCAGGTGTTTCCCAGGTAACGATTCCTAACAATTATAGTAACGAAGTTTGCGAAGAATAAAGTAAGAAAAAAGAATTCAAAGTTAGTCATTTTGTTGTCTAACAGGTTTTGCGGGGTGGAAGAGAATGGATGGGGCTCCATCCAAGGCCCTGGGAACTGGACATCTGTGTACGTCTTAGCGGTCAGACAGAAAAGTAGGATGGGGAGCAAATACAGACTTTGCAGACAGCAGAATGGAGAATACCAAGTCTCCAAAAAGTGTAAGAGGCACGGAAAATGATTTCTTTTGGGAAAAAGGTGGACAGTCGAAGTGGCAGAGATGGAGATATTTAAATACTCTCAGGTTAGCTAATGAATGAATAAATACAAGGAGTATTAATAGCCAGTATGTTATATTCATTACCTCTGAGAACTGCCTGACTTCAGATTTTGATTAATGTGACATGTGTACTACTGGTAAGTTTTGTTTTTAGTTGTGCTGCTCTCTTCATATCACTTGTTTTCTTTGTATCCCCCTAATAAAATGTGGTCAGAACCCTTGCGAGGGGGTGAGCCAGGGCTGCCCACATGGTAGGGACTCCAGAGGAGATATATGTCCAAATGCCTTAGAAAGTAACTCAGGTTGGTTCTCCAGTATATAACTAATTGGCAATCTAGTATTTTTAGATGAAATACTCAATAATGTTTTCTGAAGGAAATAAATTACAGTAGTGCTAACAACTTGAATGTCCCCATTTCAAATCGGCTTATTGTATCGAAAGTTAAAAATATTACCAAGGAATACAAGCTTTAGGAACCCTTTTCCTTTGGAACTTAAAGCTCAATATCAAATTGAGCATGAGCCCAGTGGTAAAATACTTTTGGATTTTTTACAGCTTCCTCTCCTCTCCTTGTTTAAGGCACCTAACTAGTCAGCAGTTCTTTCAAATAGATATCAAACTGATTACTCTTTAACACCTAAATTTCCTCTTACTGCTGAGATTATAGCTGCTATGCCGGACTGTGTGGAAAACGTTTATTGCTTCGTGGTCCGAAAAGCAGGCTGCAGAATCAGGAAACTATTGAATTGCAGTCTGGCTTGGAAAGTACACTTCCGTGTAAGACTTCATTTATGTTCTAAATCATTCTACTTTTATTCTTTTCTGGGGAAGGATGACTTTCATATAATTCTTCATTTCAAAGGGGCCTTGTGAGTATCAATCAAACAGACTATGCTTTAAAGGTGACATTTGTGAAATATGAGTTGGCTTATAGAAAATTTCAGAATATATTTCAAGCGTATGTGGCTTTTATTTACTATTACTCGATGAATACAACTTACTATTCTACACTGGGTTCCTGGACGAGAAATTTCACACAGCATTTGATAGCTGCTGGCTTGATTTAGATGCTTTGCTGTGGTAGCTGAAGAGACCGATCTTGCTCTGATTCAGGCAGGAATGTCTATATTGAATTTGCCATTGGCCGTGAATGTGTGCACTCAACATCTAGTGAACACACAAGGTAGGGTATGACATACTTTCACGTGAGGCCCACTGTGGAATAAATTCTAGCTTTTGTGTTTTGCTAGGTATGAAAACAATGGTGGCATTGCATAAAGCTTAAGTTTACCGTATTCAGCAAAATTGTAAGACTCTCACATTATTGGTGAACATTTTATAGATGCTAATGTAGTTTAGTAACCACTTCACCAACTACTTAAAAGATATTTACCAATAATTATAACCAATGGGGACATAAATAACTAGCTAAAATGAGGTCCAACTTTATGTTATTGAAGGAAATCTGTTCCTACAGTTATCAGGAAATCAATTAGCAGATTACTAATGGATTTGTTTTGTAGTTCTCCAAACAACATATCCATGGGATAGAAGAATCAAACTTAAAAGAATAATCATCACAGATACTGAAGTTAGTGTTTTTTAATAGGACATCATATTCTAAGTTTTTATATCTCTTTTCTGATTTTGAAGTTATCAAGTGTTAGTCTCTCATTGTTTGGAATTGCATTATTATTGAAATAGAGAAAGAGTTGAACATCATATATGTCTCCTTGAATGAAACTTCAAGTAAAAAAAAAACAGTAATAGATGCTTAAAAATTGATATGTGTCCAAGTTAATGAAAAGTTTCATGTTTATGTAAGTAAATTCTTCAATAAATCGATTTGCTTACCCCGTATACAAGTTCTCCTACCATCCCATTCCAGATTTTTGTGTCTGCATCCCTTGCTCCATATTTTCCATCAGGGACAATGGCAATTTTATACTTGATACCAATATGTTTTGCAATTTCAGATGCCAAATCTACACAGTATCCTTCATACTTGTCATTTCCTTCAAACATTTCGTGATTTTTCTTGTACATAACATATGGGGATTCCTATAATGAGAGAAGTAGAACTGTAAAGGAGACATTATAAAACATTCAAAAATATGTAACTTTCCAGTTTCAGAATTTGACAAAAATATTTTATTTAGTATTGTATACACATTGATTTTGTGTGGCTAGAAATCGATAGTAAAATAGATGAATATATAAATATGCTTAGAAGTACATTCAATTGTTTTACACTAGATACTAGATGTGAAGTCTTTAAAATAATTTTCTTTGAGTAATTATTATATACCTCGTACTGTAACTGTGACAGGAAATATATCCATTAATAGAAGCATAGTTATCGCCTTTTGCAATAAAATCATTAGTCCCAAATTATCATGTGACGTTGAAGACTATTTAGTACTTAATTTCATGTAATAAAACACTAATTTAAGGCCACCTGTCTCTATAGTCTGCATCTTGTTTAGCCACAGTCAACTGTGACTTCCTTTGGGAAAAGAGCTAGATTTTTTTTCTTTTGTCTTTTCTCTCTGCATTTAGGAATAAGTTTTTCTCAGAGTAGGCACTAGCAAATTCAAAGAAGAAATAAGTGAATAGTTTAAAATTGTATATACTTATTTGGATTAAATAGGCTTGCCTAAAATTGTCAAATTGTCCAATAGTTTAGATTTAATTAGGATTTTGTTCCATGAATTTTTATTCTATTACACAATAGGTCTCCAATGGAAGTCAATACTTTTCCCTGAATTGTGACTATCACACACATCGACAGACAGTCCCGCTCAGTTTTTGAAGCAAATAAGCAAGAAAATAGGATTAAGAATTAGTGTCAAAATCCATATAAAATGCAAGTTTACTGGTGGCTCATATTAACTGGACAATTTTCAGTTAAAGCACAAACAAACACACATGTTCACTCCCCTAATCCAAACCATTTGAGGGCTGTGAACTAAAAGACATGTTAGCAAAAATACATTTGATTTTATAAATGGAACTTAAAGCCACCAACTAAAAGGTAGTCCTGAGGAACATCCAATTCATTGAAAACTCCTGGTCACACCCCAGAAATTTTAGTTATTTGCAGATAAGGAATGACCACGTTTGGCCACAACATCACTGAAATCATGTTTTTATATTTTATAAGATTGCACGATAACATTCATTTAGTAATTTTGATATGAATCCTTTCTTTTATCTCAACAAATCTGTAATTGTGAAGGTTTAACTTTCTCTTGGAACTCTGAGTTAGAAGGTAATTTACTTTATATAATGTAACAGTCTACACTAATTGTTTTTTGAAGAACTTTGTGAATGTGGAAGCTGCATAAAAATTTAATAAGAGTCTAAAACACATGATATACAATATTCTCATAGAGATGCCCTAAAGAACTTTACTGTGGGCAATTGTCCAGGATTGGACTTTGCATTATTTTCTTAAATTCTGCCCTAGGCTGACATGAATGAGTGACCCAGAAGTCTCTTACTTGTCCCATACATTGAATTTGATGAATATTTTAACACTGGAAGTTTACCCATCTAAAATTAAGGCAACTAATGGTCTCTTCTTTAGGTAGATGAAAACCATTAGTTTACGAAAACGTCTCTAAGTATAAAGTTTTACAAGTTATAAATGTGTTTATGAAAGTTGGTGATTTATTGCAAAGCACTGTTAATTTCTTAGATATGCTATAAATATTAATAGTTTAATGAGCTAATCTTTTAATTTTTCTCTTTTTTCTTGTCATAGTTAATTAAATATGAGAGGATATGCAGAAAAAAGCAAGAATCATGCTTTTGTAAAATGCTTGGCATTTTAACTGAAATGGCTTTATAGCTGTCTCCTGTAACTATTGGTATAATAAAACTAACGATTTTACAAATGAAGTATAGCTAAGGCTCATATTTGGTACTAAGGCTGAAGATCTATTTTAGAGTGTTTGGAAATATTTGAACAGTTATGAATTTTAGCCACCAAATATACATGTATATATGTATTTGTGTGCAGAAATTTCTTTAGCTAGTATTATCGTTTAATTTGCTAAATCCCCTCAACATTATTTTGTGAGCTGTCACTTCATTAAAAGCTGTACTTTTATTATTTACTAAAACATTTATTAAGCACCTATTGTGTGCTGGGCAGTTTGAGTTTGCTGGGAACTAAGGGTACAAAAGTAAATAAAACATGCCCTTTGTCCTCCTGTGATTAATTAAGGTTAAATTCCTTTTAATAGGAGTAAAAGAGAGAGTGGTGGGAGAAAATAATAAAATAGAGTAGTGAAAATAATAGCTCTTGCTTATGTAGTGCTTACTCTGTGTCAGGTGCAAGGTTAAGTTCTCTATTTGTGCTCTTTCATTTGCTTGTTCCATGGACGTTTGGAGGTAGACATTTCCCATTTTGCAGATCCATCTGCAAAATGCTCAAAGAGATTAAGCTCAAAGAGCTTAAGGCTCAAAGAGATTAAGCAAATTGTTCAATTCTACAGAACTAGCAGAAGTGGGAGTTGAACCTATATTTTGAAATATCTGAAACTGTTATTGCATCTGTCAAAATATGTGCAATTATTTGAGTATATGGTTTAATAAGAAAAGGGACAAAGTTAAAGAAGTGAATTTCTGTTTCTTTAGAGAATGAAATTCTTTATACGAAATCTTGAATAAACCACGTAGATAAAAACTTTCTGTACTTCCTCATAGTGTCTGGTATATACAAGGCACTCAATAAATATAAAGATTTGATCTATCAGGACTTCCTAAAGAGGAATATCATACCAAAGTAATAATATTAGAACTTTGATTCAGGTCTTCAAAAAGAAAGTAAACATTAACAAATGCTAGGTCACCTCTTTAGAAACAGACATATGTATACATAAATTTAAAAAGTATTTAGTGTCTTTTTTTTCAATTTCCTTTTGACACTAGGGGACTGTCTTGTATTTGTTTTCCTGCCAAACAAACTAACAAAGGATAGAAGAGCCTTCAGTTTACTGAAGACACTGAGTAGAAATTTAGCTGGGCTGTTTGCACAGCCAGGGGTCTTCGTGCTTACTGAGTGAGATTCAGGCGAGTGGTGTATGCAGCACAAGAGAAATAAAGGGAACTTACACTTTGAGGTGGAAGAACAAAGGGAGGGAAAGGCTCAGCTTTCCTTAACCGAAAGCTTTCATGGTTGCTGAGCTCTACACATTTCCTTTGAGTGGGTCTCAGTTTCCTTTTCCAAAAGAGTAGCAAGTCCACGCACGACACCCTCCCAACCTCCTCTTGCCCCGGCTCCCATCTGACAATTTGTCCACAAGCAGCCCTTCAAATACAGCATGCTTGGGGAGATTTAATACAGAGTTTTGGAGCTAGCATGGCTGAGGAAAATACCAAATCTTTTCAATATAATAAAAAAATGAGTGCTAGCTATTCATTACGGGGATTTGTGGAGCATCTTTGATAAGCAGCAGCCCTATGGAGTCTCAGGTGTTCAGTTGTGACTAAAAATGGAATGATCTCAGAAGTGGAACGTAACCTCTTCCTTTTAAGAGTATAAGCTGCCATCTTTATTATTGACTACTGTAAGCTGTGGGACAGTAATGCCTTAGAAGTTATTTTACATGCATTGCTTCTTAGTAATTATGAGTTTATCACCACAATTTCCAGAATGGAAGATTGTCTACGTTTGCTCTGCTATTTCAGCAAACAAACAAACAAACCTCTGTCTAAGGGTGTTACGTTAGGGCTTGCTTAAGATAACGTTTGTGTAAATGAATTTCGATTGATGAAGTCTCTTTTTCCTATTGAGAAAATGTTTCTTGGATTATTTGCATTTAGCAAAAGTGAAACTGTTGAAATAGATACTTATTAGAAAATCTTTAACTTTTCTAAACATCACAAATATAATCATTAGGATTACAATCGATAACAATTAATAAACTCAGTAGTGTCAACCGAAGTTATTTGCTATGTGGATATTTGCTTTTCTACAAAGAATCTTAGAAGATGTAGAAAATTTATCCCATGGGTAAAATTTTAAAAGTGGAAATTAGAAGATTATTATTAAATTCAGAAAAAAATGAATACATTTAATGGCTGCACCATTTTGAATTTATTTAAAATAACCTATTTAAAATAACTTATTTAACAACTAATTGAGTTATAATCCTTTCAGAGGCATGTATATGTATGGGGAATATTAATATTTGGTAGACAAAAGAAAATAAATATATCTGTATTTTCTACATATACAGGGTAGGCAAAGGTAGGTTTACAATTGATTATATGGAAAATGATACAATAATTAATAAATAATAATAATAATACAAGAATATAAACTCTGTGTTTCATGTACTCATAATTGTAAAACTAGTTTTGCCCAACACTGATATACATAAACATATTTTTATATATACACATATGTAGATTGTTGCATGTGCACAGGTGTCTATGTATAGTACATCTACACAATTCTACATAGAGAAGACAAAATATCGAACATCTTGCAAAGTGTGAAAAGTAACCTCTAGAAGGATCGAGTGTGATAAATACAATGGCTTTTGGGTTTGTAAAGTAATTCTGATACTGTAGTGAATACATTTGGATTTATGGAAAGTTGCCCTAAAAGATTGTTATGTTTAGAAGATGATAAGAAATACTTTCTAGTCGAATAATGCATCATAAGCATCATTTAACTTGAGGAGTAAAGACTTGGGAAAAATGGGTTTGGCTAAAATGTCACTGCGTCGTATTTGCTTTTCCAGAGAGCTCAGCAGGCGAAGAAAATAGCGAGATTAAGAGCGAAGCACCCTCTCTTTCCCTCAAGGTTACTGTGAAATGCCTTTTCCTCAATTGCTGCCCTTGTCCGAACTGCTCGACACATAGTGGTTTGTAGAAATTATTTTGGATGTAAAAAGTTAAATCAGTGTGGCAACATTCCCATACGTTTTATAGATTTTATAAAAAATTTAGTCACTAAGACTTAAGATAAAAAAATCCATGAGCCTCCAAGTCCAAGACCTGAGACCTTTTAACATTGTAGTTATGACTCTTATTTGATGTTATTATCAATTTTACTTTTTTTGTTTAGATTCAGCTAAGTCAAATTCACTATGACTGTATTCAAGTAGAATAAATTAGACATTAAAATGAAGATCACATTGTACATATATACAATGTTATAAAAATGAATTTTAACAAGGCAAAACACTAAGGCTACATTCTACTGAAAAATTATATGTAACATATTTGTTATGTCTTTTGTTTGCTTTCTCTCATTAGAATATGTCTTCTTGAATGCAGGATTTTTGTCTTTTTTGTTTTCTTACATAACCCTAGACTTCTAACTGTGCCTAGCACATAGCAGACGCTTAATAAATATTTATGAATGAATGAGTAAATAAATTTATCAATCAGTTTTATTTAACAATAGCATATATCATTACAGTGTAGCAACATGGAAGTAAAAACATACACAAAGGAAAGACAAATGGGAGAACAGAGATGCCATGTCAAGTCAACCGAAATGATTTCCAGTGCCACAACACTCTCGGCCTTATTTTGTGTTTAGGAATCTATCTTGCACATACTGCGTGTCTAACCAAATCCATCTGTGTTGGGAGTTTTCAATTGAATTTAGGGGATTATTACATGCAGATGCCTATATCTCATTCATCTACAAGGAGCCATATTTTTTCAAAATGGTAAAGGTGGTAAAGATATCACAGGTCCCAGGCTGTCGTTTTCAATAAAAGCAAATATACGAGAAAAACTTACAGGGAAAGGATTCAGGTATAAAATGTTTTTGAATGACTGAACAACTATGCAGTTGCAAAGACTAGGGGTATTATGTATATGAAGATTACATTTTTATACAAAAGACAGATACTGGATTGCACTATTCTAATGGCAAAAATATTGATAATATCACTGTCAAACAACGGATAACTTTACAGATTATCCTTTATATATATAGGAACCAGTTAGATTTTTAAATCAATTTTCCTTAGTTTTTGATAGCATGCTTCCAAAAAACTAGCCATGCTTTCAAAATTAATTCAATATTTTTGTTTTAAGAATTACATCTCCAGCCCCTTTCTTAACAGGGATGGAAAGGAGATTCTCTAGATTATACCTATAATGCACATTAAAACACTTTATTTCACACAGAACAGGCAAAATTAAAAAAAAATCTTTAAAGAAAACATATTCAGAAAACAAGACACAGATTCATAGATATTTACTCTTAGAAATGTACGTGGAATTAGGACTGATTTAATTCCATTATTTACACACAATGACCTCATTTCAAGTTATGGGAACTGATATGTCTGAATTGCTAAGTGATTCTTTTTCAACATCTATTTATTTTCTTGGGAAAGATGAGGATTAAGTCTTCTTTTGTTCCTGTTTCTCAGAAAAGTCACAGAACTCAAAAACATTTTTTTCTGATAGTCCAGCGTTGGTCATCCAGGAAGAATCTCACATGAAAAATTAGATTAAATTTACTACACAGGAGAACAAGACTTGAGCCTTGTTAGGAACGGTCGAACAGCGTGGAACTCATTTCTTTCTTGATCAATTCCTTAAAATAGGATTCTTCATCAGAGGCTGAAAAGAGGAGGACTGTACTGAAGTATGACTTTCCAGTATTGTGTCTTTTTTAGGAAAAGAAATATATATATATATGTGTATACACGTATTGCTTTTCAAGTCCCATGCAAACATCACACGATTGAGTTGGAGGGTATATACTTTGCACTGCTGCACAGAAACTGTTGTTGGTCGGTTTCATTCTAAAACCATGAACTGCTGATCATGGCTGGTGATGCAACACAGATAAAGCTAATTGCAACATATAAAAATTTCTCTCTGGCATGATCATGCTTTGACCTCAATGTCAACATTTTGGAAATAACATTACTAAAACTGAAATCACATAAGCTAAAATTACATTACATAAAACACATCCACTTTATTTAGAGTAAGGGCTCCATAAATAATTAAAACTATGTTCTGCCTAACGAGACAGTGAGATGAGGACATAGGACTTTAAATTAGATAGAAAAGGTCACCGATTGTTGATCTCCTTTGACTAGCATTGATTCTAAAGGGCATATTTGACTTTACAACAGAAAAATATATAAGATTTTCTATTATTTAAAAGGTATTTTCAAGAACATCTCTTTGAAAAAGTAGCCTTAAAAGTCAAAATATTTTTCATTTTATGATGTGACTAAATGAAGCAATCATATTTTTCTTAATTCCTAGAAGTCCTATAAATTATATTTTGTATTTATCACTGGTCAATGAGAAAAATAATCGGTGCAAAGATTCTTTTTGCATTAAAAATAGATATAAAACAAAATTTATTTTTAAAGCATCCAGTTATATAAAACATGCTTATTAAAATCTTCACATTCATATCTCCACTATTACAAACAGACAATACACATCATTACCCAATGATCACACTACTTGGAAATTATAATTTTAAACACCAGTAGCTATTTTTTACATTGATGTTTTAAAAATATAATAATAATAATAATATGGTCTTTGCTACCAAATATTTTATGCTATCAGTTGTTGATCTTTTCCATGTTCATTCTTTTGTCCTTTGCAATCTTAGCATTTCACACATTTCCAACTAGAGCTTGACAGCTTCACTTTTTGACATCTGAGCCTTTTTCCAGGAACAAAAATGAAGCAGAAGATAATACAAATAAAAGTACTGAATGTACTCAAAGCTCAGGACAAACGTACTTAAGTCTCAGAGACTTTTGTGGACCGGAACACCCATGTCTCCACTGCTTTCACCCGCCCCGTTCTCCACAGCTGGGAACTAAGGCTGCCTGTGGACAAAACGGAACAGCAGGAAGCATAGGCTGAAACTTACCATAATTGTGGTTACAACCACTGTTCTGTTCTCAATAGCTGCTGTGTCATTGCCAAGAGTGGGTACATCTTGAATCAAGACTAATTTATCCATATCGTTCCAGTAACCAACCTGCCAAATAGAGAAAATCAATGAAAACACATTTCAGAAGAGTTTTCTCTGATTCTTATTGGAATAATGAGTGATATTAATGAAAACAATTTTAAAAATAGATAAAAAGGTGTTTAGAACTCTTTTAAAACTGTTGATGAGCCAGTTTTCTTGATGTTAATGATACTACCTGATTATACATTTTGGCAACTTTACCATTTATTATTACGGAGTAGCTAAGACATTAGGAATGAGTGGCTCAAAAGAAATGTGGATACTTAATAAAGTGCTTAACTAATGGGGTCTTAAGGGAAGGTTAGGCTATATATCATGCAGATGACAGCCACCACCTATTGACTGCTTGCTCTGTGACAGACCCTGTTCTCAGTGGTTTTTAAAGGTTTTATTTACTTTTAGAGAGAGGGGAAGGGAGGGAGAAAGAGAGAGAGAGAGAGACATCAGTGTGAGAGAGAAACATCAACTGGTTGCCTCTTAGACACACCCCAACCAAGACCGAACCCATAACCCAGGCATGTGCCCCGATCAGGAATAGAACCTGCAACCTTTCATTTTGCAGGACAACACCCAACCAACTGAGCCACACCGGCCAGGCTGCACTCAGTGCTTTTAAAATATGCATCTTAAAGTTTATAAATGAAGCAAATGTAGTAGTGCAGTTATTTTTTATGTTCTAAAGATGAGAACCTGTATTAGAATGTTAAATAAATTTTCACGAGGTTATACTCTTGTGAGGCCAGAATTCAAAACTCAGGTCTTTATGAGACCACATCCATATATACTTTGTTATTATGCTACACAGCCTCCCAAAATGGGTGTTTTTTAATACTTGCCAAATTTTTTTTTCTTGAATTTCCAGATGCAGTTCATAAAACTCAAGTGTCCAATAAAATGTATGTAATAGCTTACTGGTCTGTTCACTGTTCTAATATGTTTTGGAGTCTCTCTTGTTTCCTTCAAGTTTCTTAACTGTGTTAATATTTGTGCACATATTAAAATAAGTTAAGCATCAACATGTCAGAAAGAAGCACTATATTACTCACAAATATTGTATATATAATGACACCAGAATAGATGAGAAAAATAATTTTCATTAATATGGCTTGCAATAATTCTTAGTGTACTTTGAAATTATGAGCGTGTATGAATTCAGCAACATTCTCAATTGTCCATATGAATTCATTTGTAGCTTTTAAGTTAATTTAAAAGTTAAATTTAAAAACACGTGTGCCTTTGAGAGCTACCATCTCTCAGTTCCTACGTGTATTTAAAAATAAAAAAAAAAACATGTCGGTTGCTTCCTTTTACTTCTCCTTTCCATGTGGCAGTCGTATGACTTGCAGATGGGACTGAGAGGTTAGCACTCGTAAAGATGCAGCCACCTTCCCAATCTCAGCAGCCTGTTCTCCCAGGAAGACAATGTTTCTTTGTTAATGAGTTCCCACAGCAGAATAACCACGGATCTGGGGCACCTTCTGGAGAGTCCTCGCATGTTGGCCAGACGTTGACATTTTGCATTTAAAAGCAACCTGTCGGTTCACAACTATCTACCTCCAAAAGATAAGTGATTTAGAGTATTGACAAATTACAATAAGCAAAAATTTACCCAATCATGTCTATCTGCATTATATCTATTTACAATTGTGGTAAAAAAAAAAAGGGCATGGTTTGTGATATGAGACCAATTAATGGTTGATCTCATGTGGGCCATGGACTTTTTGCAAAGTAAAATGATCTGGAATGGGCAGCGTTACAGGGCTAACTTCCTAAAGAGAATCTGAAAGTTTGGACCTAGAATCTCACATGACCTGGAGTTTCTCTAGTTCCCCACAACATTTTATAATATACAAGAACTTTCCCCAAGCATGATCTCATTTACCCAGATAGAAATCTAGGCATTTTTCCTAGACACAGAAAATTGGGTGAAAAATAGTTTAGTAACACGAGAACAAAAACACAGAAACATTTTAATCACTAAACTGGCAAGGAGTGTCAGAAAAATATTTGTCTTTTTTGTACTTGTGAAGGTGAATTTTGTGCAAATCCGATTATAATATAATGTAACAGTAAATATCTGTGTATTTATGGTGGACTTTGTCTGCAAGGCAGGAACAGGGTAGGATCTGAGGAGCCGTGAGGGGCCCCTGTTCTACTCATAGCTGGTTTTTTTGAGGGCTGATTTGATCAGACGTTTCCTAATAAATACGGCTTAATTCTCACCCTGGAGAGAACCTGACTGGGCCCTGGGACTCAGTATCTCTTAGCCGTCAAGAGAGTGAGCTCTGGGGCTGGGCGCGTGTTGGTTTCTGCGGCCGCTGCATCTCTCTCTGGCTGAATATCCTTGGGCAGGTTCCTTAGTTTCTCTTAGTCTTCCTTTTCCATTGTATACAATTAAAAAAAACACATCTTATTTTTGAGGGGTTGTGAGAATTAAATATAAAAATGCACATTAATTTTCTAGTACTGTGTCTAGGATACAACCTGCTTTAGAGATATAATTTTTACAATTCAGAATTTCTGAAACCGTGTAAGTCTGGTCCTGGAATGCTCCCCCTGGGGGTCTCCAGAATGACAAGAAGACCCTACTATACTTGAGAACTGGGACTTCAGAAAGAGCTTTGTGGCTTCTGTTGAACGAGACTCTCGAACTGTGTCCCTGTTAACAGAAGTCAGGCAAACTGATGGATTGACTCTGATCTATTTCCAAAAACAGCTCCCTTGCTGGCAAGTGTTCAGTTTACAAGAACGTTGCTCATTTTTCAGACATGCTGCTGAGTCTCACCAGCACAGCGTTTCTCATCGTCGCTCATTTTTAAGTTCGATATTCCCGACCAAACGCCGAGTTGATTACTGTCACAGAAGACCGAAGGTAGGCAAGCCTGCATAATTGTGCACATCATATTTCTTTTAAGAGTCTTAGAGGTCAGATGAGTGTGAAGATGCGTGGTTCTTCACTCTCCCAACTTACTCTTTAACTTTCACTTCAAAAAAAGCTTAGTTTTGTTCCTAGTGTGGTCCAGCAGTCTGTGAAAGGATTCGGCACTATAAATAGTCCACTTGATATTAGCACTAGTTTCTGCCAGTTTCTGTTTTTCCATTATTCTTTCTTTGATAGAACGATCATTTTACTTTTTGTACATACTGTTTGGTGAAAGATGGAGTTGTCCTTTGCATTTTAGAAAGCTTCTTCTCTTACGGCTAATTTTGCAAGATCTGGTTTGTGGCAGAGAGGTGTGCCTATTTTTACTTCTGCCTACCAGTTAGCCAATGTTTCTAGGGGTCTGGGAACATTGTACTCTGGGAAGTTCTCTGTCTGCTCCACAGCTGACAGCATGGGTAAAGTCAGTGTTCACATGGAACCCCCTAAATTACTTATTGGAATACTCGTATGTCTCAGTCCCTTGCGGCAGGCAGTGTCCTTAAAGGAGCCCACCACACAGTGTGGCTTCCCAGCTGTTGTCCGTCTCCTGCCCAACCTGATCTGGGTCAGGTAGGCTCCAGCACACCTTGTGGTAGCTGTCGGCCTGAACTTAAGGAGGTGCCACAAGAGGCGAAACAGCTGGGGACGGTTTTCACGGCAGCTCCAAATCTCCCTCACAAATATGCAGAAGCCCACACTGTGAAAGACTGGAGCCAAACACAGCTCAGAAAGCGTTTACCATTCCCATTTATGACTTAGTTGTCCTTCTGAAACTTGTCTTCAGGTTCTGGCCTCTTCCATTTCTACCTATTCGAACTCTAATTTTACAGCTAACATTAAATCCCACCTCTTCCATGCAGCCTTTCTTGATTTGTTTTCCTCCAGCTGGAAGTAATCTCTTCCTCCTTGGAATTTCCACATGTCTTCTCTTTAACTATCACGTGAAACTTAGTCCATTCTACCCTACTAGAAAAACAAATTCCTTTAGGGGAGTGTCTACTTAAGGGAGGTAATGATGTAGAAAGTTTTGGAGTCAGACATATCCGAATGAAAAACTTTGTTTTCTCACTTGCAGGCCATGGACAAATAACCAGGACCTATTGGACCAGAATTTTCTTACTGGAAAAGGGAGGTAATAGTACTAACATTATATGGTTGTTAGGATTAAATTATACCAAGTCCTGTGCTTGGGACACAGCAGCCTTTTCATAAACCGTAGCTATCATTATTATATTAAGGGAAGAAAGTATGTTTGGGAATATTTTTGTTTAAACAGCCAAGTGATAAACAAATAAAGATTTTAAATAAATAACTTGAATATCTCTTGAGCATTTTAGTTAATCCTAGAGAAACAAAATATTAAAAATTATGTGTGTTAAGTACATGTGAACAAAATGTTTATAGCCAGTTACTGTGGTGGAATTGTATAGCTTCATTATATATTTTTTGGATGTTGAGAAGACTGCTGATATGTCTAGCCACATTATAAGACGAGCAGCGTTACCTTCTAAAATCCAAGGATCTGTCACAAACAGCTTCCTGACCAACCTCCCTGGCCCTTCAATAGGAGTGTCTTAGGTATTTCTCTCCCTTCCCAGCCTAACACTAATCGTAATAATCTTTTCTTCTATCTGCTCTCTTCTTTGCTCATTTGAATGTGTTTACTTGTTTACTTCAAGAACATTTAGTCTGTTCCAA